>JAMKCH010007973.1:0-50684 GCA_023653785.1 Ophioderma brevispina
ACAATTGGCAAACAAATACTTTAAATTTCACTAAAAAAAACATTTTAATCACCTTACATTTCACAATGATTACTTTACTCCCCCATTCTTTTTCCCCCTCTTTGATTACTCCCCCCTTCTTTTTTTCCTCCTCATTTCTATCTATATCCCCCTATTCTACAGTAACATACCACAGCAAGACAGTTTCCCAGTCTGTCGTCTCCTTTTCTCGTATCCTGTATTTCCTGCTTTTTTATTATTATTATTATTTTTGTTACACACCACAACACACATATAATTATCTTAAATTTTTTATATCAAACCTTGTGTTAATTTGTACCATTTAGTGACTTATTAACTTGTAATTTTCCTAGGGCCACAACACCTATAATCCCCACGGGGTTGTCCATTCTGGTCCTATCATATCATATCGCTCACCTATTTCATCTACCATTTTTCAATTGGGGTAACTTCTTTTGTACTAAGTGTTTTTTTTTTATATTATGTCAGTTACATACTTTTTGTTATATATGATATGTTTGCTAAATAAAATGAACTTGACTTGAACTTGAACTTGCCTCGTAATTGTGTAAACAACGTTGGCGTGGCGCGAGGCATGATTTCCATGCTCAAAAGTTCCCTCACCTCGCCGGTAGAACTTTGCTACTTCTTTTCATAATAAGGGATGCGACGAATTTATTCATTTGCGTGGGAAGTCCAGCAGGTTTTCAGTTTGTTGTCTCAGTTTCATGCCCGGAATTTGTTTTTCCCCATCGCTGGGCTGTGGTGCGATTCATGTGCGTGGAATCCGGCAATCCGGAACCTGCCTTGCAAACCAAACCGCATACACATCAGATCCTGAGATTTTGGGGAGAGGTTTTCAGTTTTCGTCGAAGTCAGACGTGTTTTTCTGTCTCTCCGTCTTTATTGCATTATATATTTTTGGTTTTGTATTGCATTGTGTATTGGAGATGTAGTTGCTGTAGTTTATTCACCATACCCTGCTTTTCTTTTTTATTTCCCCCCATTTATTTGCCTTTTTCAACGAGTGTTTTGTTACATCATACATGTACTGAATCTGCCGGTGTTTTTTGGTGTAGTTTGTTTCGGAAGCGTGGTTGTTAGCCACATGGAACGTGGCCGACGAGGGCATGGACCATGTGGCTTCAAAATCAAATGATGTGTCGGATTCTTCATTTGTGTCTGGAGCTGATCAGGTGCCGATTCTTCTGTTATAGATGAATTGCATGATGATGATATCACGATGGGGGTTTTTAATATTGATTTTGATGGTACTCCTTCATTTTCAGCATGATAAGTAGGGCACAAGATTCACAAAGCACACATACTTTGCGACAACGCTTTAACAAACACTGGTGGTTTTCACTTTTGGTACTAACAAGAGAGCAAGTGCAAAGAAAGAAGACGGGATCAGGTAGATAGTGAGGAGGTTACCATAAGCTGATACAGAATCCATAGCTACTCATGATGATTGGTTTGATGCGAATGATACCCCAAAAGACTCCCAAAGAGGTCCGGAGTAGTCATTATTACCTCTGCTTGATGTTAACTTATCCAAGTGAGCCCAATAAAAAAGCAAATTGTTGAACTAGCATTGGTACCGATTTGGTAAGTGTTTAGTAAAATCTCAATGGCATTTGGTGGTCAAATGTTTTTCGGCATCTCAGGCTCAAACTCAATAAATTGCCTACATTGGGTGAGTGTTCTGTTAAGTGAGTTCCAAAAAGTGAGGTCCAATGTAAAGAAGTCCTTAGTGGGATTCCGATTGATGTTACTGATCAGGAATTGTTGGATGATTGTAATCTCATGGGGTTTTGGCTGTGAGACGATTGAATAGGAGGGTGGATGAACAGTGGGAAAAATCTTTGTCAGTGTGTCTTACCTTTTCAAGGAAGTATCTTCCGCCAGATATCATGATTGGTTTGAAAGTTCACTGGTCAAACCTTATTGGATCAGGTTATCCGATGTTTCAAATGCCAACGGTTGGGTCACATTGGCTTCTACTGTAAAGGTAGTGCACGTGGTGTAGGTGCGGGGGTCTCATGGGGTTTTGATAAGTGTCCTGGTGTGACGGTTGCTAAATGTTGTAGATGTGGCGGAGAGCATTTCGGCCTGCATATGAAGGGTGTGAATTTATTAAGAGAGCAAAGCAAATCAATGTAGTGCAAGCTAAAATGGTATATTATGCTAATGCTGCTAAGACTGTGAAAGAGGCCACTTATGTAGCTCCATCTATTTCCAAGAATGTCAGAAATTCTGTTCCACAAGAGAGTAAGGTCAGTGAACAATTCAAGTTAAAGAGAGTCAACCGAATCCTGTTAAGGGATTGGTTAAGAAGTTGCCTTAACATCAAATGGACCAGTAATCCAATATGCTGATGCTGAACACAAACCACCTGGTACAGATGCCTCTTGTCAGACTGAAAAGCTGAGCACATGTTCATGCACTCACGTTCAAGAAAATGTGATTCCTGTGGGGCAGCAGTTGGTGTATTTGATTGGGGGTGTCCTTCAAATTATATGAGGACTAAAAATAAAAAGAGCGTGAACAGGCAATTGAGTCACTGTACCAAAAACACGTAGAGCAGAGAAATGCAAAAAGGATAGGCAGCGGAAGGATAAATCCAGAAAGTTATGGTAAAGAATAGCAGAGAAGGTTTTCTTCAGACTCGGAGTCTTTCCGAGCAAAGAGAAAGAGAAGGAGTCTTATAAGTCATCCTCACAGTGAAATCTAGTTCTCAGGTTCGGTCACGGGACATGGGGTCCCATCCCACAGTATTATTTTAAATTTGCGAATAATAACTATAACGTGGTGCGACTCATCGTCGTCTGAGGTCAGGAAAAAGTAATATATGGGTTGGTCAAATTGCATTTATGGTGCTTATGGTAAGTATTCTTCGTGGAATGCCCAATCAATTAGGGCTCATGGGGTTGAATTGAAAAAAATATGAAGATTCACCTGTAAACCTGATGTGTGATGCATCCAAGAGGGTGAACTAGGGGGTCTTCTTTGCGGCTGCCAGGGTATGTAGTAGGATTCAAACTAGGGACATGTACCACACTAACCCCAAAAAAAATTACAACAGAAGGTTTATTGGCATTTTTTGGTAGTAAAGGTCAGTTTAAAAATATATCAAAAAGTTGCGGCAAAATGAAGGACCAGAAAGCATTCAAAACTAATGACATAAACAAAAATGGCCGCCATCCGCCATTTTGAAAAAACATAATTCCTCAGAATCTTCTGCAATAAAATGAGCTAAAAGGGCAATAAAAGATGTAATTTCTACTAATTTCACTATCAAATCCATTAAGAAGGGTTTTATGAAGTTGAGCTATCCTCTTACCCTCAAAAATCCAATATGGAAGCAATCCGCAAAGTTGAAAAGTACAAAATTATTGTATCATATGGTGCAAGGATGGGCCAAAAATGACAAACAAGATAACAATTTACTAATAATTTCTAGAATACACAAATAAATTGAAATGAGTTTTTTTTAAAGGTGCAATTAATTCTTGGCATAAATCAAAGATGGATGAAATAAGCAATGATGAAAAGTATGAATTATTTTATAAATGAAAAAGATGTTTTTACCACCTTTTTTTCTTCTTTTGTTTTTTTTTTTTTATTTTTTTTTTTTTTTTTTTTTGGCACAAAAAAATGAGCAAATAAGGTCTGTTTTTTTATTCATTGCGGAATAGGAAAATGCATTAAGATTGTGGTTTTAAAGTTTTTTTTTTTTTTTTAATTTTTAACATTAATGCCTTTCCCCCATTTTGAAAATAAGGAAAGCGTAACTCCCTCCCATTTAGCATCAGACAGCTTACAATGAAATTAGGTGTCATTTTCTATTAAATACGGCATTACAAATATATTAGAATAAAAAATTATATATATTGTCGTGGGCTATTGTCCAAAATTTGTAGCAGCTTAAACAGCTGTAAATCTATCTTCATTCAAATTATGGTGTCTGACCAGTATAATTGTTTGTATTCTTCAAGTTATAGCAGAATGTAGTTTCACATTATTCACCTCATCATCACCAACACGTGGGCAAAAGACAATTGTTTGCAGCACTATACTATTTAGTCGTCAAGTTTATCATCATTGAGACTGGATCTTGGTTCTTGTTCTGAATGAATGTCCCACAAGATGTGTATGGTGATTCCCATTCATTCACAGGTTCCATTTTCATTGCGATGCATCCTGAAGAACAATTGAATAGGATCTTGTCCGGTGGAAATGGGCAGGGACTGTCATTGAGGGAATCATGTTCCCCTTTGTACTATTCCAGTCACAGTAGTTGAATCTTTGACCATCAGTCTTGCACATCCATTGTATGAGCTGTAAATATGTTCTACAGAGGAGTTTTGCAGCGGAGGGTCTTTAGGTGGAAATCTTTCAGGTTTTATAACCCCAAAGAGCAGTTAGAGCAAACTACCATTCTTTCAGCATGTTCATCAGGAGGATCCTAGCTACTGTGCCAACTAATGCTCTAAAAATCAGAGTATAGACCCTCATCTCCAGCGGTCAGTACGATCATCATGACTTGCAGTTGAGGACCCAAGATAAACATGGTCAGCAACAGTGGGGCCGTAACAGGGCGGGGGGGGGGGGGGGACGAAACCCTGCCCCCCGCTCCCCCACCCCCCAAATGAACTGACCTTGTGGACAGTTGTCTATGGGAGAAGACCCAATAAGCCCCCCTTCAAAAATGCCTTGGCACCCCTTTCCCCCCCCCCATTGCAAAGGTCTGGTTACGCATGTGTAGCCACAGAGATCAATGATTCTCTTTCAAACTGCCACATCTGGTATGCCCTTTATGAGTTGCAACTGCTACTAATCATCTGGCCAGCTTAAAAAAGAGGTTAATCCCTATTCGGGGGCCAAACCCATCAGGTGGGTTTTACCAAACATTCGTTTTCTGCGTTAATGCCCTGGTATTGCCTTTACCAAAAAAAAAGACTCCGATTTCTGACCATGAACAGGCGACACAAGTGCAGTGCAGCTTTCAATTTCTAAATTCGATTCAGGAATCCATATTGGGAGGTACAAAATACTCTGCACAAGTTCATAACACAGGGTCGCAATGTTACTTTGAAGAAAATAGGCTTCTTGCCGCCCCAAATATTCATGACGTGTATCGGCAACCTTAAAATGAATGGCAAACAGCAGTATAGAGCGAAGTTATGCACTGAATAAGCGCTTCAAAAGCTTTATATATACAAATATATTTTTCATTGTCTCTGTCCGACCAAATAAGGTCAGTACAGCCCTCACTGCATTAATGGTGAAGAAGTATATGATAATCGTGTCTTACCCAATTAGGATTTTTGACTTAAAATATTGCCAGGCGATGCCATTGCGATATATTCAACATATGCATATCCGTCGATAGGATACGCTGGCAGTATTCTTTGTTGCATTCGCGCACCATGAAACCAATTAGCTTCTTCGTTCTGGTCTGCGTATAGGCAGCAGCTTAAATTGTTGTACACGGCAGAAGCAGGTCCACTGTTGATTGTTGGGGTTTGAGAAGTCGTGCAGGCAAGTTGGAACAGATTCTACCTTTCACCTGAGAGAAAAGGCCTTGAGAAACATTTACAGGCATAAATGCTGGTGGGGATGTCCAATGTACAAGATCTGTTCGAAGTAGGCAAAGATACAGTCAAAGAAAGAAATGGAAGACAAGCTGACTTTTCTTATAATAGCTACAAATGAAAAACTCAAGGTCAGACCCTTGCAATCTGATTGGCTGTCCAGGTACTGATGACCAAGCTCGGTTATTTCAAAGATTCCCTTTTTGGTTATCACAACCTGGAGAACTGTCATTAGATAAAGGTGCTTTGCCAATCACTTTCACCATATGCGCCATCCGTTTTTGAGCCAAGAATGTTTTAAAGCAAAATTTCTGATGGATATTACGAACATGTGTCCTCGTCAGGGCTGCTTGTCCCCTGAGACTGCGAGACATGCCAAAACAATGATCACTATTTTGTGATGGAGTTCTCTTTTTACATCGCTTGAAATGAAAGAGGGAAAAAACACTTATACAGTAGTATAGTTGCATTACTGAGGATTATTATGCTTCTTTACGTGACACTATGGCAAAGGCATGCGTTTGTTGTCTTCGATGGATACACTGTTGAACCAAACACAAAGCACAGCAAATGAACGTCGGACAACTCTAGGATAGAAAATAAGGTAGACATATAAAATGCAACAAAATTTCACCTTGGCATAGTAGGTCAACAATCCAAATTGGAGAAGACACAGATCTGTTGCTATACTTCTCCAATATGCAGAAGAAGAGGGGAGAGTGTGGTTAGGACCTTATTTTGGTTGAAAACACAAAGAGAAAACATCTGTGTATTATATATGATATCAAGCTTTGAAGCGCTTATTCAGTGCATGGGCATTTGATCTATCTGTTATCTACGGCCAATGGAATATACTTAAGAATATTTGGGGCTGGCAAGAAATTCTGTTTTCCTCAAGTCATGCATGGTAACCCGGTCCTCGAGTTGTTCAGGAGTATTTTTATACCACTATAGATCTTTTTTGAATCTATAGAAATATGAAGGCTGCAACCCCAATGGTGTCCCTGTCAAGAATCAGCAATCAGAGAGTCTTGGATATCCTACGCTATAAAGGTACCTGTCCAAAAAAGTTTCACAACGCTTGGGGACATTCACACGAAAACATGGACCAAGAAGCAGTCTCAGATGATGATGATGAACTTGAAGTGTCGGTCGATCTCATCTACTACTGCAAACAAGTGTTTTTGCCACATTTTTGTGATGAGGTGAATACTGGGAAATTGTACTTTCTGTTACAAAAAATTTCCCAATACATGTAAAACAACATATGTCAAATATGATAGATTATAGCTGCTGATTAAAAAAGTAATTTGGCTACGCATAGGGACAAATAGCCAACTAAAAAACTCCTTTAATTTGAATACAATTGTAATGCCAGATTAGAAAAATTAACCTCATTGCATTGTAATCTGTCTGATGCTAACAGAGGATTTATGGTTTCACTTTGTTAAATGGCAGGAAGTGGCCATTTTGAAGACCACGTAAGGCGCCGCACCAGCCCCTCAAAACTTTACAACAAAACATTCTCTAATGTATTTAAAAATAAGCACTTATATTTGTCATTTTGGGCCATGTGGTACCATGGAGATAAAATAATTTGTACTTTTAAACCATGGTGGATGGAGGCCACTATGGGATTCAGAGGTCAAGATGGTATTAAATTCCTAAACACCCCATTTAATAGATTTGTTATGCTAGAATTAATAGGAAATGACATTTTGTTGATCGCTTTGGCCCATCCGGTACAGAGATACAAGAATTTGTACTTCCAACACATGGCGGATGGCAGCATATTGGATTTAGAGGTCAAGATAATCTCAAACTTCATAAAACCCATTTTAATGGTTTGTTATGCTAGACAATGGAAAGGACATCTTGTGTCTTTTGGCCACCCGGGACCAGAGATAAAGCAGTTTGGTAATTTCCAACATGGCGGATGGCGGGCCATTATTGGATTAGAGGTAAGATTGAATCTCAAAATTAATTTAAAAAACCCTTTTAATAGATTTTGTTTTATGCTAGAATTATTAGGAAATGACATCTTGGTTGTCTTTTAGCTCATGTATTGCCAGAGATGTGAGGATTTATGTTTTTCAACCATTGCGGATGGCGGCTCCATGTTGTTTATATCATAGTTTGAACCTTTTCTGGGACTTCGATTTTGGCAACTTTGATATATTGTTAAAGCTGACCTTTAATCTACCAGAAAATGCCAAAAAAAACTTCTGTTGGCACTTTTTTTGGGGTCATGTGATATCTTTACTCTACTAATGATATTTTACGCAAAGATAGAGTGGTTGAGGGGAAGGAAAAGAATAGAGGTGGTTGGGGGTATTTTTGTAAAAAAGGGAATTGTTGATTCAGTAGGCCCATTGAGGCTGTATTCTATTGAGGCTCAAGTTGATTGAAATTAGAACTAAGGATAATCTCCGTCAGGTTGTTTATTGCTAATATTTAATATCCTAATTTGGAATTGGAGTAGGGATGGCATTGATCAAATTTGGAAAAAGTTGATTTCCTTTATTGTTTGGTGGCCCCTAATTTTCCTTCAAACTCGATTTTAATGGGCATTAAACTTTATGGGGCGGTAGTAGGAAAACAGATAAAATTGGTAAAATAATTGAGGTCTTATTGACACTAATTGACTTGTTTTGTTTAAATAATGGTATAATGGTTACTAGATGGATGGGAGAACAGGGAATGCTCATGTCTTGATAATCACGCTCTGTTCTAATGAGGTGGCTTCAAAGTGTGTATGGGATGTTCTAAACAATAATTGGGGCAGTGATTACTTCCTGTTTTGATATCGTATGGGGTGCAGGTCTGTGTAAGAGAAGACGTATAGTCCTCGTTGGTCATTCAAAAGGGCGGATATTGGCAAAAATTTGAGGTTGCCTGTAATGATGGATTGGTTTTTCTTATCCTGCTGAGGCGTAGTGTTGATGTCATCTCTGATGGTTTATTGAGCAGATAATGATGCTGTTCTTGGCTGTTCCAAAAAAACAACTTCTCATTTTGAGGGTAAGTCATCAGTCCTTGGTGGAATGATGATTGTAAGGTTGCCATTGTTAAGCGTAAGCGGGGCAATGAATAGTCTGTGAAACGGAAAATAGTACTCTAAAATTTATGAATTAAGCGTCTTTTTTCTTAAAGCAATTGCTCGTAAAGTCATTTTAGATGCAAAAAAAAAAGGAAAATTGGAAAAAAATTCTGTTATGGTCATAAATTTTTTGGACACCCACAAAAAAGGTGTATGGAGGTATATTAGAAAATTATTAATACTAAAGGGCAAATTATACGTCATGTGCTTCAGAATAATTGGTGAGGCCAATTACGGATTCTGATAAGGCCAATATGCTGGCTGCTTCTTTTGCCAAGGTTAGTAGTACAGTTAATTATGACGAGAAATTTAAAGATCATAAGTGTCAAGTCGAAAGTCAATTTCAGTTTGATGAATCGGAGAATTCAATGCTTGATGAAACATTTAGTATGCGAGAACTTGACTGTGCAATTGATTAAAGCGAAATGCACAGCCGCGGGTTAAGATGAGATTGCATGAATATATTAAAAGATTTCCCCTTCATGTCAAAAAAGTGTTGATTCTTTATTTTGAATATTATTGGCTTAGAGGTGTAAGGGTCCAGAGGCGGGAGATGGCTGGTTGACTCCTTTGCCCAAACCAGATAAAAGATATTTGACCCGCTTTCGTACCGGACAATTGCTGTGACTCTTCGTTATGGGGGTTATGGAAAGAATGGTTGAATAAAAGGCTCTTAATGGTATTTGGAGGCAAATAATTTGTTAAATCAGATTCAGAGTGGTTTTCGGAAGAGCAGCGTACAAACGGACCATTGGTCAACTTGGAAATGATATAAACCAAAGGTTTGCTAAAAGGAGAGTACTGTTTCTATTTTTTTGGATATTAAAGAAGGACATATGGACCATGGGTGGAGAAGGGAGCCATTATCAAGTTACAAACTTTTGGCATTGGGGGCTCGGATGTTCAGTGGATTGATAATTTCTTGTCTGGTAGATTTGTACAAGTTAAGGTTAATGGGGTGTTGTCTAACAAGTTTTCTATGGAAAATGGGCGTCCGCAGGGAAGTGTTTTTAAGTCACTTATTTTTAATATTGCGGTTTTCTGATTTGCCGGGAAAGGTTAAAGGTGTGTCTATTTCCCGTTTGCTGATGCATAGCTATTTGGAAGTAGCAACAGAATATAAAGTTTGTTCTTGTCAGACAGTTCAGGCTGGTTAATGCTATTGTTGATTGTGGTAATCATGGGGTTTTCTCTTTCACCATCTAAAACTGGTGGTGTTCTGTTTACTCAGAAAAGGCAAAAGCCTGCTATTAAGGTTTCTCTTGGGGAAAATGACAGTTAGTTTCAATGATAATTAATAAATTTTTGGGTTTGTTTTTTGATCAGAAGTTAACTGGAAAAAGCATTTGAATTTTATATTACAGGATAGGTGTCAAGTGAATTAATTTGCTTAGGTGTATATCTGGTAGTAGTTGGGGTGCTGATGGCCTATTGCTTTTAAGGTTGTATAAGGCGCTGATTAGGCCTTGTTTTGGATTAGGCTGTGAAAGCATATGACTCTGCTACTGATACATTGAAGAATTCTCTAATTTACGATTCCAATAGGCTTTGAAGATTGGCACTGGAGGGGATTTAAGGGGGACTTCAATTCGTCCCTTTAGGCTGAATGTGGGGAACCTCTCTTCTGTTAAAGACGTATTTTTTGTAAAAGCTATGGTGTGGCAGTTGCTGCAAATTCTTTTCATCCTAACCAACGATGTTTGATGATAATTGCAGGAAGGCTATTATTTGATGATCCCAGTTGGGGAAAATTTTCATAGACTTTTGAGGTTAGGGTGGGTCTTTTGATGAAAAAGTTATGGGGACTGGGTATCTCCTTGTCCATCTTGCGGCTCTCAGCAAATAAAAACTTCTCTTAGAATCATTCATTAATTGCAAATACTGATGATGAAACTAGGAGGGAAAATTGTTGTTAAGGAAATTAATGGTTATTGGGGCTCTGCCTGAATATTTCTACTGCTGGTTATGGACCGTGAGTCATACGGGTGGTTGTAGTATTATTATTTCCAGTTTTTAAATGTTTTACAGGTTTCAGGCTGACGCTGGTATTGCCATTCTTCTCTGCAGAAATTTCGATATAATTATGGCTTAGAGGTGGGTTGATGATGTTAAACCTAGGGATGTTGTCATTTGCAGGGACTGTATGAGTGCCATTACATCTATTTCTAGCTGTTGATCCAGGATCATCAAATCTTTGTGTATCCAGGATTATAATGTCTCTAGTCCGCTAAGGTATTCAGAGAGAGATTGTATGGATTCCAGGTCATTCAGGGGCTTGCTGGAATGATTGGGGGCTGATTTGGTTTGCAAAGAAGGCAGTTGATAAGAAGGCAGTTGATATTCTCGGTTAGGAGTTAAATGTTGCTGAATATAAAAGTTATTTTAAATTGAAATGAAAGATCAGTGGCAAGAAGACGGTCACATTATAATTCGGCTACTGTATGAAAAGTATAAGCCCAGAAGCTTGCGTTGATAGCCGGATTGGAAGGTTCCCGGGATTGGGAAGTTATGTTCCACCAGGCTTAGATTGGGTAAATGTTTTTTTATTAATACTTATTTATTTTTGGTGGGAAACATCCAGATGGGAGATGTGAGCAATGTTATTCCATGGATACTGTTAAACACTTTTTATTTGAATGTACACAAATGTATGATGTTGCACAAGGAGACATCAATGGAGGATACCCAGAATGGGTTCTTGATTGTTTATCTTGACAGAATTATTGGGTGGAAAGAAATCCTTCCTATGCTGCTGTTATTGAGATATGTTAAGCAATGTGAAATTGATATTTCGGTTGGTGTTTTTTTTTTTTTTTTTTTTTGCAGTGTAGTGGGTTTTTTTTTTTATTAAGCAGTGGTTGAATAAACTACCTAAGTCAATTGTACTAACCTCCAACATGCTTTTCTTTATTGGTTTTCTCTTTTACAAAGTAATTTTATTTTTATTACCTTGTTAGTTAACAAAGGCTTAGTTTTGGCGCAAATAACTTTTTGTTGAAAGCGCCATCATTAAAACCAAACCAAACCATGAGATTTTGTTGAGAATATATATTGCTTCAAGGTGGCGTTTGGACAAGATATGCTTGCTCCTGGGAGTCCAGTTTATTTTATGCCAAAAACAGAGGAAGTTAAATCGTTCGTACACGCCTTCAGGGCCTGCAAGTGCCACTACAGTTACCAGGGACTCAAATGCATGATCGAAAACTGGACACTACCATGGCTACGTCCCAACTCGTGTGCATGCAATCTCATCCTATTGAAGAAATGTGTTGTCTAGATCGGAGGTCTAGACTCAGATTCAGTCCCATATTAGTTCATATGGGACTGACAGACTGAGATCCAAGTCTTAAAAAATTACAAGCACATGTTTGTTGTATAGCCTGAGCACGTCATGCTAAATAATGGATCGTACTTTCAACGCACAAACGCAGTGATCTGCAAGAAAAAAATCTGTCTCAACATTGCCCAGAAATATAATTAAAAATGAAATGAACTCGAGGAAAGAAAAAAAATCGGGATGAATATTTTTAGTATCCTTCAACATGCAGTTTTCCGTTGAGGCTGCCGAATTCATCGGGTAGTGGCACAAGACAAAATCTTTACCTTCTGATATATCAATTTTATTAAAATTTTGTAAAATAGCCAGGGGGAAGGAAATTGATAAGGCTAGAATTTTGGCTATTGTACAATCCGGCTATAACCATTTGTTAGTATGAAAATATTGTTTGCGTTTAATAAAGTGCAGTAGCAAATCAAATGTTCACCATCACGACCTCAATATTTCCAAAAAATTTCCCAAACATAAGAAAATTCACTCAATTATTACCAAATGAGTTAGACTATAACCCAGGACAGCATAAAAACGACAGTGGACCAACGTCCACGGCGAAACGTCAACAGTTATCAAGGTAAAAGGTGTAGTTCCTGCTGAGCATGACTTCGAGGTGCTTTGTACACACAATTCCACTTTCTGTTGTTAATTTTAACAAAAAAACAAAACTCCAAAAATACACTTTAAAAAAAAATAACGTCAGACCTGGTTTTTACAATTATGCGAAACCGAGAAAAGGTGAGCTATTGTGATTTTTTTCTCCATTTTCCCAATGTCGACCCAAGTGGATTATTTGGTCATAAAACGACCATTCCACTCCACCGTTTACCAGCATGGCCCAATGTGGCCTTGGCCGAACCCGCGACTTTGTGTCGTACCACGATATGGCCCCAATGTCAGTTTATTGGGTAGTTTTACATCTTATTCAATGGGGAAAAATGTAGGTATAGTCCATTTCTCTACCTCCGTGCAGTGATGCATAACCTGATGCGTTTTACGGCCGGACGTCAAAATATGCCGTCTTGTGCGAGAATTTTAATGTCCTGGTTCCTTTCAGCCAGCGCGCGCGTTTTACTGGGCGATGATCAAATCTTGCGCTGACGTCATGCACAGGGGTAGGGAAGGGGGGGGGTAGGGGGGGGCTACTAAAAATATTAAAGGTTTTTTGTACAGGGATGATCGACTCCAGTGGGTAATTTTTTTCATGAGGAATCCTTAGACATGGGAGGGGGGCACTCTGCTGACTTTCCACCCCTCCCATGCTATCCCAGGCACTTGATTTCAAATATCAAAGAGATACATTATGCCTTCACACGGACTTTGTATCATGTGCTTGATTCGGTAAAGCAATATTGGCCACATTTTGGAGCGCCCCCGCCCCATTTTTTAAATAATTGGTATTTGGCAAGGTACGTTGTTTATATTGTAATAAGAAACTACTTACAACGAGAATGCTAACAAATGCGTTTTTATCATAACATAAGCGATTTTGTAGTTGGAATGGGGTGATCCAGATTGGATTAAACGGCAGAGTGGAAATGCTACGTTTATGTCCGTCCATGATGAAATAGTTGCCACCTCGAGAAATAACCTCTAAACTGGACTGCCTGAACCCAATAAAAAAACTAATAGATTGAGCGTTAGAGATATGTACATGGTGCTTAAGCACACTATTTTCCCAGCTATTTCAAAGTGGAAGGCATTCCCAGCAGCGTTGATCATATCGGGATCCCCGGATAAAATTATCTAAATTTACAAAATTCTTCGTTGTGACACACAGACATTTTCGCGCTTCACCCAATCACAGGTATATTATAGCCAGGGTACAAATGCAATAATGTAAAAAATCTAAAATATTTGAAAAATTGGGGCGCTCCTTCAAAAAAATGTTGCTATTATTGCTTTAACAGAATATAAGCACATGAGAAGAGTATAATGTAATATATTATGCCCAACATTGTGGCAGGTCTGGTATTATTTGCGGAAGCTGGTCAAATGGGGGCATAGATAATTGTCAACCTTCTTTTCTATTTATAACCCTTAGGGGACCAGTATAATTATATTTAGATGCTAAAATTGTGGGCACCCACCCTAAAAATGGGCCATCTCCGGGGTATCTCGGGCAGCAATAAAAAAATGTCATCTCAACCGACAATAACTAAATACTTACCTCGTAAGTTGAGATTCATTGTCATTATCGTCATCATTGCAGTCTTCATAATCATCTTTTGCAGCATCAAATGGGTCTTTTATAATGGAGGCAAATCTTCATGAATCTTGTTCAATAAGGGCTTCTTTTCCAACATGGCATCTTTCTTTGCTGGAATATGCCTTATCATAGTTTTGCCAGTTATGTTGAGACACCTTGGAGATGCCTTCTTTAAAAGGTCTCTTACCTCTTTATAATGTACAAGTGGATTATTGGACGCTACATGCCTTTGACTTGGCTCCATGACCTTACAAATTGGATAATACCATGCATATTGATTTGGTCAGTGCAGGGTGCAATGGTAACAGCATACATTGAAAAAACATATTGCAAATCTTTTGAAAACACAGAGCTACCAGTTACAACCAATTATTGCCTTGCATGAACTTCTATGTGTATGGGTTGTGTAAAAAATAGGGACTGGAAAGACAATCACACAGTGAGACTGGGACAAGCATGATTAGGATCTCTGGGTTAGTAATTTCAAATTTTATTTCAGACAAACTAAATAATTATGGCAAAACAATTACAATGTCAGATAAAAAAAATCAAATACAAAAAAATGATAAAAAATATAAATAAAAAAAGAAAAGTAAAATCAAAACACAGTAAATGTTTTTTAATATTAAAAAAAAAAAAAAAAAAAAAAAAAAAAAAAAAAAAAAAAAAAAAAAACCCACACAAACAAAAAATTTAACAACAAAAATCAAGAATATAAAAAGATTCATACAAATTAAGAAAAAAACAAAATAAAAAGAAATGAAAATCAAAAAATTAAAAATTAATAAAAATTATAACTAGACTGGGGACAGATCTAATTTACAGGACGGCCGTATTGGGAATGGATGGTGATCCCCTTAATGACCCTTGAGGTGACTTGACCTTTGACCTCGTAACTTCAACATATGTCACAAATGTCTTAAATGTTTTACGTGTTTAACAACTTCTTTACAGGATAAATATTATTGGTTTTAATCAATCAAGCATGTCAGGGATTTACCTTTTCACCCTATAGCGTTACCCCTGGGTCACGAATAAGGTCAGCTGTATTTTTTCTATTACGATATCCCGAGGATTCCTCCTGTCAAATTTCAGTTCATCTGAGCTTGTTTGTAAATTTTGACCTTGACCTTGAACTTGACTTTTGGGTTCGAGACTATATAGACTTCTTTACTTTAATGGTGTTACATCACTGCAGCAAATAACAGGCTTTATCGGTCTTCTATAGGCTAAGATATAGCCAATTTGGTTTTATTTTTAAGCATGTTTTGGCAAAATTGACCTTTTGACACCCTTAATGGACCTTGATCCCAGTATAAAAAAACCCGTGTACACACAAAAATGCAGTGTTCCATGCAAATAAAAAAAAATTCTACTATGCCTAGTTCTGGAGATAAAAAAATTCTTGAAATATTTATCTTAAAACCCCGGGAAATGACCTTAAATGATCTTTGACCTCCAAAATAAAAAAAGTCGTGCATACACCAGGTAACATGAATGCAAATTCTGAAAGTTAAAGCACTGTACTAGTTTTGAGTTTTGAGATAAAAAATTTTGAAATTTTGGAATATTTTGGTTTTTGACGGAAGTTCCCCTTTACTGGACCTTTGACCCCCATGCAGAGCAAAACATTTTGTGAAGGGTCTAAGTGCTTCATATGTATGAGTAACGTGACCATGCAACGTTGCATATATCAGCTAGCTATTTTTGAAGATTTTTGAAGATTTTTCACATTAAGACCGGAAGTGGCCCCCTTAAGACCCAGATTGACTCTCGACCCATAACTTTGTGAAGGGTGCCAAAGCTGCTTCACATGCACATGGAGGAAGTTACCATGCAATGTAAACTGTATGGAGGAGATTACAGTTTCAAGAAAATCACACTTTTGGACCCCTGGGACCCCTAGATGACCCCGATAGGGTCAAAGGCTATGTCATCAATGGGATGGCTCGCGTCATATGGTTGCAAGTCTGGTCAGATACGTAAACCAGGACCAAACCAGAAGCATTTGAAATGTTGGCCAGAAGAAGAAGAAGAAAGAAAGAACGCACAAAAACAGAACAAGGCGGGCTGAAGGCAGGCTTGTAAAAAGGTTGTTCTAGATTCAGGGACTCATGTACCACAGATTCCAATAGCCTTGTTCAACTTAAAACTAAACACGTCACTGGGACACCCCCCCCCCAAAAAAAAAAAAGGCACCCCCGACCGAGTGTTCCAACAGAAGGGTGGGGTTGGTGGGGGGGGTTGTTGTGTTTCGGGCAAACACTCTCGACACGGGACCAGGGCATTAGCATATTTGTTTTAGTGTGCATTTTAACGGTTGGTTTAAATTATTTTTGCCCAAAAATTTTATGTGTAATGTCAAACCAGTAACTTGTCCTATTTTGATGGGAAAACAAACTAAAAAATCGCCCATGGCCATATTATGCTAATTCCTATATTTCGGTGGTGCTTTATTCAAAATTTGATTGCCTAAATCGTATTGCAGTAACTTTTTAAAAACTTATTTTTCAGCAATGTAAGTGTTTGAAAAGTCAGGGATGGGATACTTAAGAGCAACCAGATATGCAAAAACATATAAATGTTAAGGTCAACAGGACATTTATCCTCGGTGTAAAACAAACTTTGCTTTTCACACTGTATTGGTGTCATTTATCTAAACCTTTATCCTCCTATTTACACATTGCTTGATTTCAATTTAGTTAAGTTCAGTTTCTCATTGCGATCCGGAGTGGGATGTTAAAATATTTTTGTAAATATATCGGGATAATAAATTATCACTGAGAGCACCACTCTCCCTTTATTTTACGACTCCCGGTACACTCCATGCAGTTTACCTGATGTCGAAGCACACCTTTGCTCCAATTTCTTTCCAAGACGGATCTGCAAAGGTAACTCACATGTTTTGGTAGTGCTTTATGGGTATGGACTTTTGTACCCTAGGAATGATGTTTTGCAAAATGGACACAAAAATGACCATTTATCGCAGACATCGTGGTAGAAAAAGATCTCAGGATAATTTTATTATCTCAAAGATAATTTTATATTTGAGATAAGATCTTGAGATAATTTTATTATCTCAAGATTAAGATCTTGGGGTAGGGATAATTTATCTCGATAATTTATATCTTCAAGATAATTGTATTATTCAAGGTATTTTTATTAGCAAGTAAATTCATATTTCGAGAGAAGATCCTGAGATAATTTTATTATCTCAGATAAGATATGGGATAGGGATAATTATCTCTATCATTTTTTATGACATCAAGATCGTGACCTGGGAGAGTTGATTATATTAAAAATATTTTAACATGTCACTTCGGGGGCTCCATATTGCTCAGTCAGAAAAGGAACAGTTTGAGAGACAAAAAATATGTGCAGTAGGCTAAACATCACAAAATTGAGTGTTTTGGGTTATTAGGACCCGGGTGATACTTAACATTTTCAATTATATTCAATTCACAG
This sequence comes from Ophioderma brevispina, assembly GCA_023653785.1. Lineage (NCBI taxonomy): Eukaryota > Metazoa > Echinodermata > Ophiuroidea > Amphilepidida > Ophiodermatidae > Ophioderma > Ophioderma brevispina. Next base: position 17,703 of record JAMKCH010007973.1, read on the forward strand.
TGGTAGGTTGGAAAGCGAAGAACATTATGGATCGGCTGTGTCTGCAAGTTGATCAAATTTCTTAGCATCCAAAATGATCACTTACAGGGGTCACCAGGCTTTGAGAAGGGTCGGCCAATTATCATGTCTAATCCAGTGAATGCCTGTGATGGTGGCATTCTTGGATCGCGCCTTCTTCCACCCCTTTTCTCGGTAGTAATTCTACCTTGGCAGAATGGTAGGGCGCGTTGTCCATGACTATAACAAATGGGGGTATATTTGGTAACAGTTTTTCAGTAAACCATTTTCATAGAGTTCGCGTTCATTTTCTCCATGATAATCCCTTCACTTTCTTTGGCTGAAGATTTAAGCCTGCGCTAGGGACCAAACCCTGGCTTGTGCACTTGCCCCAGCATGTGTGATTATTCCGGCCTCTTGCCTTTTAGAAGGTGCTGAGCCAACTGTTACACCTTCAAGAAATGCTCCTCTCCTACTTTTACATCGTGTCCTCCTGCCATACTTTATTTCTGGTATGCCCTGCATTAATCCAGGTTCATCTGGTGTAGATGATGTTCGACCACTTCCTGTGTTTTTTTTATGGCCTCTGAGATTACCGGTATCACTCGGTGATGTCTGGACGCTCCATCAATAAAGAATTTCTTTTCTGGAGGCGAGACCAAACCTATTTTGCAACACACATTATGAAGTGCACTAAGGCTTCTGTTTGCAACTGGGATCTCACGAATTGCTGCTGGTACTGGCGTGGGTTGGTTGGCTTGTTTATTGTGGAAAAAAATCATAGTGAATTTTGCTCCTAACTGCACTTTCAAATAACTGGGTTACTCCCTTAAATATCTCTATTGGCTTCTTGATTTTTGACGGCCCGTCTTTTTATCTCCGAAGTTTTGCACTTGCAAATTCCTTTGTTCCTTTCTTGGCCGAGTAGTTAGTATACACCTGTTTTTGGATAACCCCGCAGGCATCCGTGTTGTCGGACGTGTCATCAACCAGAACGAAGCTCGGAAAACTCACGCCGAAAATAACAATAAACATCAGATAATTTCCTTTTCTCCTCGTCAATGCTGCACCTTTGCAGTGTTTGTGAAAAGTAATTGGGTGAAGTGGCCGAAACAAAAAAACTCGCTTTTGCGGCTGACGATCCCCATTTTTAAAAGCGTATCGTCTGCGATTTGGCAAAATAATAATATTTGTCCCGGGGTTGGTTGTATTTACCGAAGTTAAACAACATCGATCCCAGTGTGATTTTATGAGCATTTATTCGCGCAGTATTATCCGCGCGAAGTCCAGGGGCCGCACATAATGATGTTTAATTTTACCGCCTAAGTTGATGCGACCGTTAACGGAAATAATTTATTATACAGACATAGAATTATCGCTCGCGCATTGCATTCAAACGTGTGAGTGTTGGCTATGGATGGTGAGTGTACTTCTATGCGGAAGGCTGGACAGGGAGGATAGTACGGACTCATCTAGGAGGTAAATTTCTAAAATAATCTACCTATATGTTGCTGAAAACAAACATATTATCGTGGACAATGCTAAACGTTACTATACAACTCTCTGGGAAAATGGAGTGTATTTTACAGCACCGTTAAATGCTGGTTTTAGTGGAAATATATTTAATTGGATCTTCTAGAATGGATATCAACATAAAATAAAGTTTCAAAATGTTGGATGATTAAAGCGCAAGGCTCATTTGAATTAGCGGTCACTGTATCATTTCGGCAAAAATCATCGGGAAATTTGTGGGTTTGCCGGTGGGGTCGTTTGGTGTGTTTGGGGCGGGCACCAACGGGGAGTGAATGAAAACCCTGGGGCACTTAAGTGTTAAATTTCTTTCAACCAATCAATAAACATGAATATAGTAATGAGGTATATTAAAACAAATTCACTGCCCTAAATTCGAGGCTCTGGATTAAACCATAGTATGGTGTATATCTGTAAGGAAAAACGGTCATTGGAGCGGTCATGGAGCGCTCGCGTGACCTCTCCATTACCGGTCCATGTTGGTATACAGTTTCGTGAGCTCGGGTTTGAAAACTAGAATTATTGTCTTATAACGGAATAAAGAAAACTGCATCATCGTATGGCCGTTTATTCCGTAAAAGAGTAGAAGGTCGCATGAAACCCAAGCGCACCCTGGACTACCGAGTATGTCAAACGGGGAAGCGGACGAGAGCGACGGTGTGAGTTTTTGCTACAGATAACCACAATATAGTAGTGGAGGAGGCTAGGACCCAGGTCACACATCATCGTTGACCCCCTCACTACAGAAAGTTTGGACACCTTTGGTAGGTAGTATGGAACTATGTATCGACGCCTAGGAGGTAATACTTCTTCAAATTGTGGGGTGTCACTTTTTTCCAATAGGGCCCAATTAAGTTTACACAGGGGGTCAATTTTAAAATGCTCAATCCATGTTGAAATGTATGCCAATAGTTCAGCTAGTCAAAGGTTCCAAAAATGTATAGTTTTTATTACCAACAGGCCAATGGTTTTTGGAGTTATAGGGTAAAAATGGCTAAAATGGTTTAAAAAGGTCAATTTCTATTTGTACAGGGGTCAAAATTCGAAGTTGCTCCAATTTTGTAAAAAGTGATAGAAGTTGTCAGCTAGTGAATGAGTCAAAATAAGGAATAGTTTGTAACCATCTGCAATGACGAGTTACCATGATATGGGACAACAAAGGTCATGGGTCAACATACCCAATTGGTGGTGACCTTCTTTGACCATGTCTCCGTAGTAGCATTAACATAATACAAACTATACCTTTATGAGTCCTCAGGCAATAACTTGCAAGTATTTACAAATTTAAAATATAATCAGAATTACTTTTAATGTTGAACCCTGTACAAATTGAATGACTTTTTTTGACATTTTAGCCTTTACCTTATAACAAAAAACAACAACTCAAAACCAATGGTCGTAGGTGTACAAACTATAATTTTTGGAAGCCTTATGATTAGATGGGACTAATTATGCATACATTTCAACATTGATGATTGGGGCATTTTTAAAAGTTTGACCACCGTGTAACTTAAATTGGCCCTATTATTGAAAAAGGCGATACCACAATTTGAGAATTACTACCCTACCTAGCATTGAGGTAGAGGGGGTCCATACTAACTTCCATACCAAAGGTGTCAAACCTTTTCTGTCGTGAGAGGGTAACGAACTCCTTAAATAAGCCCCTATGATATTCGGACTTCATCCTCGATATGGGCCCTCTGTGACCAGCTCTAAGAGATTTTGGCCCGCAACGAAAATTATGCTCCAGAACCGCTGCTCAGACCATATGTCCTGGAGCATATGGTCCTGGAGAGCTGGTCCTGGCGCATATGATCCTGGAGCATAAATAATCTGGAAAAGATGAATGCTAAGTCAAATGCTCCAGGAGCAGATTTGAATACGCAAATGGCAGGAGAGAGCATATGGCAAATATGCTTTGGAGCAGTATTTGACTTAGAATATTTCTCCACAGCAAAGTTTATAACTAGTTCGTCTAGTGTACCAATTTAGCTCACAAAATTGCTGTACACAAACGCAGTGGTCCATTGCAGGCTATCCAAAGTGACACAACACGTAGAAATATAGGCTTAATAGATGCAAATAACGAATCACACAAACTTATACACCAAAGGTAACAACAAATGCTTATGTGTGGTCCTAAACTATTTGTAAGCATGTCACGGAGACAATAAAATACTATACAACACAGGATACAATGGGTGTAGGTATGTATTCAAGCAGAGGGGCGATTCCAGGAATTCTCAATAGGGGGGGGGGCCCGCCGTCAATATTCGCTTTTAAAATTTCCGCTCGCTTCGCTCGCCGGGTAGACCCAATTTTTTTTTACTCGGTTCTAAATCTGAAGGAGCGGGGGGGGTGTTGTGGGAGTGGCAACGCCTAACGCTATCGTTACATTTTTTTTTCAAGCACCAGCAGAGCACAAAGAAACACAACAAAGAAGAGGCACCCCATGCTCCTTCAGAATTTCACACAGAATGAAAACAAAGTGTCTACCGGAGAGCGCAGCGAGCCGGAAAATTTTACCAATTGTGTCGGGCAAGGGCGCCCACACAAAAGGTCATTTAGGCGCCGGCGCCCTGTCGGCAAAAGGCATTTTCTTACATCACAAGGCGCCCGGCGCCCTTGGGGTTGTTTGCAAAAAATAGGGGGGGGGCGGGCCGGGTGCGCCCCCCTAAAGCCCGCAGATGAAAGCAGTGTGTATTCAGATTATGGATTCCCCCAGGACGAGTATGCACGGTAATGGAGTTACGGCGTGTTCCGGTATGTCCCATACACGCCGGGTTCCTATCTATTCCAGTCTGAGAGTGCACGTTCATGGAGTTGAGCTAACATTACGGCATACGGCACGGTATACCCCAAAATGCAGTACACGCCGCCCGGTGTTTAAGAATCTCAGATCAAGGAACAATGCCGATGAACTGAACTACCACCGATTCGACCAATGGATAGGACATAAATTGGTAAATTCAGCATTTAATTTGTGTGATCTTATTTACACCTACATGCATAGAATTACCTGAATTTTGCATCATTTGGAGAGCCCCAAAAAAACCACGCAGTAACAGCACAGGACTGATGAAGAGTGGTGCCAGTACAATGTGTTGGCACGTACTGCAAACGGCGGGGGGATAACAAAAGTTCGAGAACAGTTGTAGGAAAAAGAAACCGATTGGTTGGGGCGGTTTTACGAAATAAATTGAAGGCTTGTACAAACATATAAGGCTTTACTAATTTAGACAAATTGGGAAACATGCACCATAGGAACTGGCGAATTACGAGGCTTAAGCTTTCACAAACGTTGTAGAAGCGAGTTCACAATTACTTTGAAAACTGCATAGCAGGATGCTCAACTAATTTGTCCTACTATTTGTTTTTAGTAAAGCATGTCGAAAAATCAAGTTTTGTTTCAGTGACTCTGAATTTTAATTCTATATGAAAAAATAATACTTTTAAGAACGATTTCAAAGTGAAATCCTGGTTTTGTTGGACACGTCATTTTCAGAAGAGAAGAAAAAATGTGATAGTGATCGAATTTGTCAAAACAAAAAATAGTCCCCATTTAAAACGTGAGGGTGCCCATTTTCTGAATTTGGCACAAAGTAAGATCTTTACCTATATACTGCTACCCTGACAGTTTCAATGAACCTAACCCTGTAGACAGTTTGACTCGCGAAACTTTTTCCTGCTTTAGCATCGGGCTTGGCGCGTCAGGACGCGTTGCTCTGAACTCGTATTTGGGATAGGGCATAAAATACTTATTAATCAACATTATAACAAAATAACATGCAATTTAAAAGGCATGGGCCGGTTTAATGATAACATCAACAAAACTGTATGCCTCGGGAAAAAATAACATGAAACCATGTGTTATTGTAAAATAGGAATGACATTTTGAAAATGACGCTATGGCTATTCTCAAAAAAAGTGACTCCACTGCAATGTGAAAAATCGGAAAAAAAACAAAAAAAACGAAAGTCGCACAAAAATCTTTATCATACATTTTTTATTAGACTAACATATCAAACATCAGGAACACAAAAGTTATGAAACACCACGATCCTAAGTTACATTTTGAACCTTCAAAATTTAAGTGGTGTCCTGTTTTGGGTCCTTGATATTACTTATCCAATTATGCATCTCGGATAAATTTATTTTAAAAGAAAGTTTTCAATACGTAAATTCAGATTTCTTACATAATGGCTTCTCGAGCGAGGACATATCAGAAATGACTATGGCGAAAGCAATTGCGGGTACGAGACAAATTTGTACTTTAAACGCAGTCTTTCTTTAAGTCTTTTGTGTTTTTTCTCCATATTTGAAAATTTTCAAAAAAGACAAGATCTTTTTTGTCAATAACTGATAGTAACCTGGTTTACTGATGGCCTTAAATTGATTTGCCTGTGGTAGGTAGCAATTTCAACCCTCTTTTAAAATTCAAATTATCACTTGCATTGAAATACTATGTAAATCTATTCCAATATCATTTCGTTTAAGATGTTGGTATGGATAACGTAATATACATCACGAAATGAAGTAAAGTAAATAAAAACGCATTTTTGTAATCCCCACTTTTACATGCCAAAATAACCACGTGATACCTATAGGCCATGATGCCAAAGCGAAAAAGAATGCTCGGATAAGGACAAGTGGCGCACCCCTGAGAAGTAAATAATGATTCCGAAAGAACTTTCGTAAAATTACAGAAATCAGTTTACGTGTGTTCTCACTTAGTATGTGCACATTCTAGAGGAAATGAAGAATGTCATCTCAATGTATGCACTGAATATCAGTGACATGGGTTGCATTTCCATGATTATTGACTCCCAGCAAATAATGGGGGCTATTGATAAGGAAATCCGCTCGGTATGTAGACGGACCAAAACCACTTCACAGATTTCTTTTTCATCTGGAAAATGCAGAGTCATTGTTATTACCCATGCACATGATGCAACTGAAAAGATGGCAGGTGCTATACCATCACCCCGAATTAGATTAAGCTATTTCATGACGTGGACCACAAATTTACCGTCCTCTTTCACAATAAATAAAGTTAGAGATTCTTATGTGTGTTCAATTTTCTTTGACCCTAATTCATCCTTTTATCGGAACGGGAAAATAAAGGTTGAACCCCAGCTAATGAGAAAAAAAATGTTTGGCAACTGTGACCTAACATCTTGGTGCAGAAACCAAACCCGTAATTTGCCGAGTAACCCCATTTCTATGCAATTATTGCTTTCATAGCAGAAATCGATAACCATTCACCTATATGAATGCAGTAAAACCGGTGCCGAACAAACTTTTAATGGAATCGAAAAAGAGGTCCAGATATTAAATGATTAAGTTAGGTTGTTGGTCGCACCAAGATGTTAGCGTCATCGCTTGCCAATCAAAAACTTTTTCATGAATTTTTACTCACTGCGGTTCTTTTGGAAGAATATGCTGAAATATAGGATCAAAGTTATTAACCTCCCAGGCTGAAGTTTCGTTTTATTTATTCGTGCATGAGGCTGTAGTTCAATCTAAACCGGGCGGTGAAAACAATTCAAAAAGCTTTTCCCACTAATAGAAAAATAACAATGGTTTTGCAGTCCCAGAGATTTTGAATTCCGTGTCTTTCATCCTCTTCATAAACGGGCGGAGTTACTTATCAATAGCACCATTATTTGCTGGAGCATGGAACGTGGTGTACATCACTTGGTCACTGATATTCAAGGGAAAAAAATGCGGAGCATGAAATTTAAAGTCATTTTGCACGAAAATGTGCAAACACTCGAAGTGAGAACACGGGTAGAACTGATTTGATAAATTTTAGACAAGTTGTTTTAAACAAAATATACTTGTAAGGGGGCGTACTTGTAAAACGCTATGAGATCTTGCCCGCTAGCCTCTAAAACAGGTTTTTTTTGCCAAACGGTGACGACGAAATGTATCCAATTAGATCATTTGTCCTTTTTATCAAAAATTCACATCGTGTAGCCTTATCTCTAAATAATGCTTTTCCAAATCTACTGCTTTCACTCCGTAGTAAGTTTTGTATAGTGTCTCGCACGGGAACCTTATTATACCGACATGTGGGATGTTGGTATTTTTTTTGTTTGTTTTTTGTTTTTTTGGGTTTTTTTTGTTTGTTTTTTGTTTGTTTTTTTTTGCATAGAGGGGACCAAACAGCTATACATAGGTATTTTTCTACCACACCACCATCATTTACCCTTATCATATAAAATCTAAAAGGGGGAGATAGGGCGGAGGAGCGACGTAACCCGTCGCCCCCGTAAACAACGATCCCCCCCCCCCACCACACCACCCCACCACCACCACCACCATCACCATCGATGAGGCGATGTTGAAAAGGGAAGATTGTTGCCGGTTATACTAGGTTAATTCATCAACATTTTTGAAACTCCCAGGAATTAAAACACAATAGGATTGGCCACCACTGTGACTTAAAAATAATAATGAAACGGCTTTTTAACAGCACTATTTAATCAACGATCACAGCCGCTGTTGCCTTTATTATTTATTCGCGGCCATCAGAGAAAAGCGTCAACATCATTTCGCTTCATATTAGTTCGGCAGCCGGCCAAGCGCACAATTCTATTATCAGCACGTAGATTGTAATATCCCCCTAACAGCTACCCTTGGGGTCGACGAGGCAACCGCGGGTAATAAAGTTGCCTTGCCAAAGTGCCCCAAACACATTGCGCAGCGGGGATAGAACCCACAACATTAAGATCATGAGTCGGGCGTCATATCCAATGGACCACATGTGCCTCGTCTTCCAATATTTTCTAGGACCCAAATTAAGGGCAAAGTAAAATCCTTTGGCAATGGCGGCAATTTGAATCCAAGATGGCGACAAGGCTTTTCAGAAAAAAAATGCGGCCAATACTGTTTTGAGACCTGACTGTTATTATAAATCCAATGACACCAAGAAGCTTGAATGAATATCCACGTTAATATTTGATATCTTTGTTCATAAAAAAGTCTTCGGTATGGGTTTGACGGGACCTTTTCAAAAAAATTAACTTAATACATGTTGATTGTTGCCGACGGGTGACTAGCGAATCTTTTTAAAATTATTTTAAAAATTCTAAATTTTTTATATGTTAAATCTCTCGTCGCACCTTTAATCCACCTTGAATAATCCAACTCAACTTATCCAATTCCAAAGTGATACAAGTGCTTTACAACTACTCCAGATTTTGCTAGTACCCAAAGTTGCTACTTAAAACTTTTAGATTTTCGGTCAAATTACTTAATTTTCGTTGGTTTTCTGGTTATAACAATTGCTTCATTGTCCTACTTCTAAAATCGGGCTGGCCTGCTCAAAAACTAGAGGGACGGGCGTGCATCCCGGCAGACAGGAAACAAGGGGAGGGCGCAAGAAATCCCAATTTAGGACGGGCCATTGGTTACAAACGTAAAAGGGAAATCTTGGCGAAAAACTCTGATTTTTTTTTTATATGTGTCAAGGAATATTAACTTTCTTATTACATAACCGTTGGTTATTTATGATTGGTTTTTGTATTAATAACGAACGCGGACGAGCGTCGTGTGTGGGTCATGGAACAACATCCGACCCCATCCCAAAAGACACCCAAATTGGTTTGACGGTTTGCACTCCGTAATTGTTTGTAAATTTCTTTTGACATTTTGTTGGAGCGCTGCGTGTAATGAGTGAGGGCTTGGCCGCCACCGACTGGGAAACCCTGGCATCCCAGCGGTGGAGCCAAGAAATCCATGGGTTTGACACGGGGGGGCCGCCCCGATGTTCGATACAGCGTTCAGGCATTTAGAGGTTGCCGGGCTCCTGTGGAGCTCTATGGGAAAAGTCTCTAAATCAGCATTAATGCGCTGATTTAATTTCCTTCAAACGCTTGATGACCTCCCTTCAAGTTTTACCATACGGCAAGAAGAAAGACAGAAGACATCATTTAAGCAATTTTGTCTGCGAACTTTTAGTTCGTAGAAGAATTTGGAGAAAAAATGCATGTGAAAATTCAATTTCAAATTTTCGCGCGTTTCAAAAAAAATCCTAGACTGCCCTAGAACGGTATTTATTCAAAATGTAGTCTATTCTCATGTTTTGGGTCTCTCCGGCCATCAGCAATTTAAGGGGAAAGGAGAAAACAAATTGAATAGGCGCCACCAAAATGCTTAAAGGTGCATTCGTGATTCTAACCCCTTCCGTTTTATGTTGGCTAGATATCCTTGAGGAAAAGCTTATTCCAAAATTCAGTTGATTTCGATCCTGCGCTTGGTGTATGAGCAAATTTTCTATCCAATCTCCCATGACCCACTGTACAGTAATTTCTGTCGGTTTACAGGACAGCAAATACAAAATTGCGGAATTTCGTGCAGCGAACATTGAATTTGTAGTCAGATTTGGACAATACTATACTTTGAGCGACGGTCCAGTTGATTAAAAATCTCAACTTTTCGTGAGGGTAAGTCGGGGGGGACGAGGCTGTGGACACGAAATGGCCCCTGTAATATGCTTATTACGCATAATAACGCCATTGGACCGATTTGAAGTGCTTCCCCCGCCAAAACATGCGCAACTTATTTAGGCAAATTACATAAATTTGAGCAAAAGTAATTTACCGTTTAAAAAAAATGGCGTAGAAAAAACATAAGGTTGGGTCCACGTGGACCCCCCTTATACACTTAAGATTTTACACAGAGCAATTTGTCCAAACCAATTCTTCATTAAAAATAATTCGTTAGGGTTGATCTTTGCTCGGTTATTTTTGTCAAAGATCAATGAGACCCAACTTCACATGTTTTGTAATTGTGTTAAAATCTCCCAGTGGGGATCATCTGATTGCTTTCATTGACGAGAAATGCTGTGAAGAATTAGAGAATTAATTCTGAGAACCATGGTGGAATCTATTTATGTGAGCTATGAATAACAACTAAGGCAGGGGATATGTACGGCCGGCGGCGGCGGCCGGCCATGACGGGCACGCTCCCACGACCGAACAGAAGCTAAGAAAGTCATTTGGGAGGTTGCCGGCCGCAATTACTTCAGTGAAATGAAAAATTGCCAAAAAAATTGGAAATAATCATAGTTTTCCCTATTGCCATAAAGTGTAGTAAAATTTAAGATTTACAACCGGCAGTCAGAGTAGCCTAGCTATAACCCGCAATAAGGTATCAACTTTTGGTTCTGTACTTGAAATTATATATTTGATGCAGATTCCAGTTGTGGTAACTCTAATTTCATGGCATTTTAAAGTCGTCCAAATGAAACCAAAAACTTACTATAAATTGCAGAGAAGAAAGGCAAAAATATTATGTAAACATTGAACAAAATTACTTTTGATTTTGGGGAAGGAATTTGAAAATTGGGTTTATTTTTTCTTACTCACTTTGTTATGTTTGTATTTTTTAACAGCGCAGTACATGCACTTGTCACACATATAATTTGTTGTGTATTTTGCATTAGCCCGTGTTCTATTTTGTTCCTTTTAATACTGCACTTCCACACATGCCATGCAGAAGCTTACTGGTTTGCCTAAAATCATGTACTTGCAACATCTTGTGTGTGCTGTGTGGTGTGTTTATGTGTGTGTGTGTGTGTGTGTGTGGGTGTGTGTGTGTGTGTGTGTGTGTGTGGGGTTTGTGTGTGTGTGTGGTTGTGTGTGTTGTAGGATGGGAATCTTGTTCTTGTATCCAGTGGCGGCGCCAGGGGCATGGGGGCATGGGGGAAACAATTTGTATTATAAAAAAACTCCTTCTGTCACTTTAATATGATTAGACAAAACTAGTCTCAGCGACAGACTGACAGGGACCATGAAACATGATTCTTAAAGGACACAATCAGTTGATGTTGCTGCTAAATCAGAAAATTGAAAAAAAAATCATCAAAAATCAGGATTTTTGCAGTATTGTAACACTACAGGTATCCTAACATACCCTGCAAATGGATTAAGACCAGAGAAGCAATAATTAGGGAAAGAATCGGAAATATTAGTCTACTGTCCCGTTTCGCGGACATTACTACCCAACACACGTAATTGAATGGGGAGATCGTTAATCCTTGGAAACTGCCGTTTTCTTCCTTTCTGTCAATTCTTAAGTTGGAAAAGGTAAACTTATGAGAAATTATACAGACTTATCCTTCACTTTGAAGAGATTCCTGCAAATTTCAAATAGTTTAATTTGCGTTATTTGTCTAACATAAGATTCAGAAAAGGTATAGCTTTGTCATACCTACAGCTACAGTTCAGATTTATAAGCTAAAAACAGCAAAAATCAATAAAAATGGTCAATTTCAGTTGTACAGAGGTCAAACTTTGATTAAAATAAGGATAGTTTTGAGTGGCTCTCAAAACAGCGTTCAAAAATAGCGGTTGTCCGTTCGTCCGGGACAACCAAAATGAGAGCCGGACAACCAAAAATGCTACTATAGGTGTCGGCGGCACAACCCATAAAATCTAGCGCCAAAAGTCACTTTTGATATGCCGCAATTTCATAGAACCTGACACAGCAGCGTTAAATTGTTAGATATTGGGTCTATTGGAGTAGGTCTTCATAATCCGCCAATAAAGTAAATCGCAGTTATAGTTCCAAAGAAAACTCACCCACAAAATCGCCATCACGTCCAGATGTTACGATGAAAATTGCAGTGATGTTCAGAATACGGCAACATACCCCGGGCCAAACAGGGCCGTAGCCAGGGGGGATCGCACAACCCCACCAACCAAAAAGTTTTGGCGGACAATCAAAAATTGCAACCTGGTTGTCCGCGGGAAAACACGTTTCCCTTAATTCGGTCGTGGTCTCAAAGGTGCGTAACATAAGGGCGGAAACAAGGTCAACAACCATTGAATGCAATGGACGCAACCATTGCTATGTAGGCCATGATGCCAAAGCGAAAAAGATGCTCGATAAGGACCAAGGATGGCGCACCCCTGAGAGTACCTAATTCTTCAGAAATAACTTCGATTAAAAATTACAGCAAATCAGCTTTTACGGTGGGTTCTCACCCTTCTAGGATTGTGCACATTCTCGAGAAAATTGAATTAATGTCATCTCAATTTATCAGTGAATATCGTGAATATGGGTGCATACCATGATTCATTGACTCCAGCCAATAATGGGGGCTGGCTATTGATAAGTAATCCGTCGGTATGTAGAAGACCAAAAAAACTTCACAGATCTTTATTATCTGAAACTGCAGAGTCATTGTTATTACCCCGATGCAATGATGCAACTGAAAAAGGATTGCAGGTGCTATACCATCTCCCCGATTTAGTATTAAGCTACTTCAGGAAGTGGACCACAAATTTACCGTCTCTTTCACCGATTAAATAAAGTTTGAGAGATTCTACTGTGTGTTCAATTTTCCTTGACCCTATATTTCATCCTTTATTCGAAGGGGAAAATTAAGGTGAACAAAGCTAATGAGAAAAAACTTGGATGGCAAAATGTGACCTACATCGGGCAGAACCAAACACGGAACTTGCCGCGTAACCCCATTTCTAGGCATTTATGGCTTCCTAGCAGAAATCGAAAATCACTACCTATTGAAATGAAATGCATGTAAGACGGTGCGAAACAAAACTTGATTTTAATTGAATCGAAAAGAGGTCCAATTAAATGATTAAGTTATGGTGGTTGGTTCTGGCACAAGATGAGGTCCTAGCTGCCAATCAAACTTCTTCATCGATTTTTTACTCATTTGTGTCTTTTTGAAGAAATGCTGAAAGTATACGCTCAAAGTTATATACCTCCAGTGAAGTTTGAGATTTATTTTATGTGGAATGAGGCTGTCTGTAGTTTCATCTAACCGGGCGGTGGAAACAATCAAAAGATTTACCGTAATAGAAAATAAACAATGGTTTTGCAATTCCCAGAGAATCTGAAGTCCAGTTGTCCTATTCATCTCTATTCATACACGGGCGGATTACTACAATAGCACCCATTATTTGCTGGAGGTCAGTGGAACGTGGTGTACAGCGCTTGGTCACTGATCTTCAAGGGAAAAAAGGAGATGAACATTTAATTCATTTCCACGAAAGTGCAACACTAGACGTGAGAACACGCGTAGAACTGATTTGATAATTTTAGAAAGGTGTTAACAAATTAGTACTTGTAAGGGCGTGCGTCACCTTAGTAACCGCTATGAGATCTTGCGCAGCCGATAGCCCCCTCAGCACAAGTTGGGCACTCGCCAGTGGTGCTGATTATAGCATTTAAGACAGTCAAAACCATTCCTTATTTAATCCTATGAACTCCACCATAATTTGCCCCATTGTATCAAAATCGGAGCAACTTAAAATTTAACCTGTATTAAAAGGCTGACTCAGAGATTCCCGAGGAGGGCCGCCCTAATTTTCAAACAGTCGTGTTTTTTTGGCAGTTGATAAAAATGCTTGTCTAAAATAGACAATCCACTGTGTGAAAAGCTAATTCAAATCGAAGCCGTTCATATAGAAAATCACAACTTGTTATTAAAATTATCAGGATCGGAATTTGTTGTTATACACAGTATATCTATGGCACCGTCATACTGTCATAAATGTACTGCAGCCTGGAAAACGAACCATTGATTCTCTCAAACTTGGAATTGATGAGGATTTAGGTGACATCTTTAGTTCCAGTTGATGATTTTTAAACAAAACGTTAGATTTTGAAATCTGTGAATCAGCCTTTAACTGATTTGAGCCTTTATATAGATTTTTGCTGATTTAGCCTCTACTTGAAATAGGCGGTAGATTTAAACTATTCATTTCTGACTCTTATGGTCAGACGCATAGAGTCACAGTTTGAATTGGAGCAAAAAATTATCATGAACATGTTTTTGATCCTACCCCTTAATACGATTTCAATCAAATTTTTGACCGTTTTTGGGCCTAAATATTTTTTATCCCCCATATGTTCCATCCCCCCACCAGGAGTATTTATGAACACTTCCTCGGCCTATGAAGAAACTAATGAAACGACAGAATGTGTACGTATCTCCAACCTATTAAAAAATGATCCCAGAAAAGTATTTATAACCAGATCCGACTAGGACTACATAAATGGCTAAGTACAAAGTCTCGAAAGAGTTATAAATATCAACGGGTGGTTTCTGGTGTCCAAAGATGTTCTTCTAATCTAATCACAAATCATAGCAGAGCAGAGATAAAAAATAGTTTGATTTCGATGTGTTAGACCGGACTATTAATACTGCATCCGCCTAGATCATATAATGCCTATTCATGCTGGTCTAACAACGTAAACTTCTAATTGTAGAACTACACAAGGACCAATTATAATACGTTACTAATATCTACCAAAAATAGTTGGCAACGCTAAAAAACACCAAAGTTAAAAAGAGTACGAGCCATATAAAGTTAAGAAATCTAATCTATCACACCAAACCGTTGTTTGAGAAAGTATAATATATTAGATCTTTTCCCATTATATGATAAGGAAACTGGGTATGTGTATGTAAAGATAAAAGAAGTTGGTTACTTCCAAATCATTTGATCATTTATTCACCGATTTGGAAGGTAAATCACTATGGAAAGAAATAAATCAAAGTACGGATTGAGATTCACAAAATGAAAATCTGTGGGTTAAACCGTGGCCAACTTTTGGAAAACTTTACCACTTCGTTGAGATGTGGACTAAAAAAACTGTAACTCATTTAGGAAGGAGCTTTATTTTATCAGTCGGGAGAAAAAAAACAAATTAGATCAGGTTATCATGTAATTTGTTAGGTAAATTCATTAAATATTTTACTCATTCTAGGAGTACAAACCAATTATGAGGTTATTGACAATTGATTTGTAAAACTTGATGTCTGTTGCTGCGCGAATTGTGCCGTGGGTGCCATGGTTTCCTATGTTTGTCCAATCAGTAGTGCCCAATGTGAGGGAGTTTTTTTCATCATAAGTTTCCATTTCTATTATTTATTTGAATTGGTTGTATATGCTTCTCTTTAAGGTTATTCATATTTGGGCAGCCTCGTTCAAAGTGTTATATTTGCATTGACATTGTATCTCCTGGGGTTTGAGACCACGTCCTTGTCGTTGTTTGTTATGTGTGTCACTGTTGTTGTTTGTCATAATGTTGTTGGTGATGTATTATTGGTATTTGGTGGTTTGCAACGTTTATTCAGGCTTTGCTTTTTGTTGCATCTCCTCCATCATGTTTTTATCTGTATATTTTTGTCTGTCTATTGATGGAAATAAATAAATTGACTGAAATAATGAATGCATAAAGATAGCCCCAAGTATACTCAAATGAGTCTGCCCATTGGCAAACTTGTCCCATTTCTTCTTTCGAATTGCTTTGTGAGAACGTCACATTTTCATTAAAGGAACGTACTCATAGACCCAATTGATTTTAAAATAAATTCCAACGGCAATTGTCTGGTTAAGGTTCTCTGGCCGTTGAGTTGAAATTAGTACCTATTCTGTTGTAACGCGTCTTGTGTCTGACTTGAATACCTGTTCAAGTTGTTATTGCTTAGTTTCGTTTTTTTGTTTCTGCTGATTTCTTATGTGGAGATGGTCTTATTTCACTGATTTCAGATTAGACCTCTCTCTCTCTCTCTGGTAGGAAGAAGAGTTACTAAAAACTGTAAAGGAAGGTTCCCGCTGCTTGGCCTCACAAGAGAGCAAGTTTTGAACTCTGATGTACATCAGAGCCTCTAGCTGAAATTCTATAAATTATATTAGCTGTATGGCGGTTGATAGTGGGAAAGAGGCATTGTTCTTTTGAATTGTAGAAGAAGAAATGGGACAAGTTGCCACTGAGGCAGACGGCATTTGAGTATTTATTGGTGTATCTTTGATTTTATATTAACTTTTATGGATCGTATGTTTAAACTTGGTGTTTGACTTTGCCAACGTTTTTTGGTAGGATTTCCCTTTATTTTTGTGCACAGTTAATAGATGTGCAAGTATGAAGGTGGTCAATTTGCAGAACATCCGTTTCTGCGACAGTTTATCAGTTTTACACTTTAGTTAGGTGGGTGATTACTACTACGTTGTATGTTGTATCGCTGTTGACCTGGAACGTGGTGTGTTATTTAACATTAAGGAAGAAAGTGTTTAGGAAAGTAGTTGACACTGTTGAATATATATTATCCACTGGAATATTTTCTTACCTAATAAAGTCGTTAAAATTTCAGTATGAACACTGTTATAAATCAAGTATTCGAAGTCGATTTTTTTTATCGGTATATTCAGGTAATTGTTTGGTTGTCTATGTTACTTTTAACATTAAAAAAAAAAAAAAAAAAAAAAAAAAAAAAAAAAAAAAAAAAAAAAAATTATATTATACTTATACTTAACACGTCAGGCTTTTGACTTGTTTATATCCTCGTAGTGAGATATTACGTTGTAAGGTTTCTGCAATTTCGGCCTTTTTCAAGAATATAGAATTAAAAGGGGCATAAACTTGTGGAAATTGAATTCCTTTGTTGATAATATACACTGTTATTTACGTTTTAAAGAAAAGAAGAGGATTGCTTTGTGATTCAGTAAGGACGTATTTACAAAGAGACCAGTATTGTCTATTGCATTACAATTACGGAAACCACTGTTACTTTTCTCAAGCTAATTTCATAAAGATGCCTTCAGCCATCACTCAGAAACCTTAAACTGGGAAAAAATCTTGGAAAACCGCGTAAGACCCAGAGAAGATCTTGTAGAAAATACATAACCCAAAATTAAAGAGTAATGACAACAGAAATTGCAGAACGAGAAGTGGTAGGGCCCACACCGGATGGAATGACAACAACAGACCAAAAGTAAAAATAGAATTTCGCGGTTATCGGATTTCGCGCGGTTTGCGGCGGGGGGATACCAAGGTTAGGATTGTGGGTTCCGTGCGGAAACTTATCAGACGTGACCTTCATGGCCAATTCGCCAAAGACCCAGCCACACTAACCATGGTCTTTTTTGGTATTACCATGATTCTGTAATGCTCTATGACTGTGGGAAGAAGCAATTGACGGAATTTAAAGGGCAATTACCTAAGTTGTATACATGAAAACTATACCGCGTCCTTCTCAATATCAGAGTTACTTTCCCACTACCCCCGGGGTTCTCTCTCCACGCCAGGGTTCGCATTATGAAGAGTGTAGTAAATTGCCTAATCATCCCTTCACCCATCACAACCTGTCCCCACCTCAATTCAGGTTTAATTTACACCAAAGTGAAAAATAAAAATATTAAAAAAAACCCACATTTTTAATATTTTTTAAATTGTGTATTGTTGTTCGTGATCATTTCCACTTTTTATATTTATATTTTATTATATCATTTGTTGAATCCTTATTTTATGAGTCCCTTTTGTCATTATGCTGTGTCTAGTTTTTTGTTTATAATGTTTAAAAAACCTTTTCTTGTATTTTCTTTTTTGTTAAATGTATTTTGTCTATTTTTTCATTTTAATTTCGGGGGGTAAGTCAATGTTTTTTAACACCAACTTCCCAAAGTTTTTTTAATTATTGTATTATAGAAACAGTCATAACACGAGCAAGCACAGACTGAGTTGTACGTAACTTGAAAAGAGTTTAATTTTGTGGGCCGTGTTTTGCTTTGATCATTAACTGGTTTCATAATCAGGATGATATGCTACCTCAAAAACATTTCGTTGCAAAATTTTTGTAGTTTTAATTTTTGTAATTATATGACTTGATGATACGGGTGCCCTCGTCTGGCAACTTTGGCCTTTTGTCCCCTCCGTTTTATTAACACGTTCTATTTTTTCACTTCCTTTGTATGTACTCATTAAACATCGAGATAAGGAAATAAATGAAGGCATTAGAAGTTTATTCAATTTATCTTTATTTGTATTATTTTACAGCTGTTTATTTTTATTAGTTCATTTTATTTTAGTACAATGTTCCTTCTGTTATTTCTAGTTGTGTGTTTTTTATATTTTTTACATTGTTGTTCATTAAATCTTTTATTAATTTTTGTTTTATTTAATTTGCTTCTATTATTTATGTATTTTTAATTAATTTCAATGAATTGTTTTTCTTTAGGTGATTATTGTTTATTGTCTTTCGGGTTATTGTCTTTTCGAGTTTTCTGTTTTCACTCATTTCACTTGTTAATTCTTTTGTATTTTTTATTTGTATTTCTTTATATTTAATATCTTTCTTTTTTTTGGTTTTCATGGTATTGTTGTTGGTATTATTAGCTTGATTTTTATTTGGGCCTAATTATGCCCAACTCGTGATTCACTTTAAGCTGTGTAGGTTTTTAACAAAAGAAGAAAAAAACAGAAAAAAAAAGGGAAAAAAGAAAAAAAGGAGAACAAAAGCTAAATACAAGGCAAATCTTTCCGTGATACAAAACACTCACAACACGAGCAAAAACTAAACAACATCAATTAAAACAATATGAAATCAAACTTCTTTGAACCGATTTCGAACCCAGGGCCAACGGGGAAAATACTGCATGTGCGCAGCATACCTTAAACCGCTGCGCTACACTGGATTTGAAATTGCAAGGGTGGATCTGCTCAATTTGGTCACAAGTGCGATGGAAGACAGAGCGAGGTCACAATGACACTGGCCCATAACAGCCAGGCACGGTAATATTTTCCGAGATAAGAAGCCAAATTACTCATACACTAATCATGAACTTTTTTCATTTAGGCTATAACAGAAATAAAACCATTAAAAATCCTCTAATACATTTCAACCATCAGTGAAATGAAAAAAATCTTAAACAGGCCCTTCTTTCCGCAAAAAGCGACACATCATAATGTTACTAATTGTCCACCCTATGTACGACATGAGGGACTATTCCGCATGGGAGTTCGGCCGACGAAACCAAAAACAAACTGACTCAACAATTCGTCCAAAAGTCCACCTTTTTCACGTTAAAAAACAAAAAAAAACTAAGAACAAGCTCTTTCGGCCTGGAGACGACTTCACCACCATAACATATCCAATTTTAGAGCTCCAACCCCCTCACTTCTATCCAAAACCGTTAACAGAGTTCAATTTTCCACTCACAACGCGAAGGGCAGTACTACCCCCAACCAATACTGTGCACACTTCCTTCTTCAGCCGACACATTTTTGGACCCTCACAAAAGTTATAGACCAATTTAATATATACAGACTAAAAACGTGCTAACAAAAGTCGGGCCACACATATTCCATACCCTGAAAAAGGTGAGTGGCCCACCCTAACCCCTAAACCCATTCCTCAACGTTCTCTAATAGATTCTTCGATTTATATCCTTACAGCGTCTTCATCAATCTGCATGAACACGGTCGGTCTTCCAAATACCTAAAAAATAAAGATATTGACACATGTTAGGTTTAAGATATCCAATTTGGGCTCTGATTTTTCTCATATTTACAAATTTTTGGATAAACTAATCTGTCCACACCAATGAATGAAAACTAATTAATTTGTATCTATTAGTTTCGACCAACACGGAAACGTTGTGCAATGAGACAATAAACATGTAGCGGCCTATAGCAGAGAAGCCCTGGAGTGCTTTAGTGGCCAAGGCCACTTCAGGATCATGAGGATGGTACTCTGGCAATATCATTTCAACCAAACAAATATCCACAAACATGAGGTTAAGAGGGTTGTGAGCGTCCCACTGAACGATTTCTGCTATACCAACGAGTCGGTATAATTGGCACAAGTAGTAGGGGATATTGATTTGACAACATACATTAAAAGCTATGATTAAAGGATGGTCACAATATGAGATTAGATCATTAATTGAATTTCACCATCTCCCCATAACAATAGATGAGGGCTTGATGCATATATAGATCGCGATCGTTATACATATGTAACCGCATTTTACGTTAATTGACACATTGTCTTGTGGGATACTTGGGATTTGATAGGTGATCTATTGTACATTTCAGCACAATGACAAGTCAACCATTTCGCAAAAAGGTAACATCCGGGTCGATTAAAACAACAAACAAATTACTAGCCTTCTTAGTAAACGATCTGAAAATGTTTCTCTGTTTAAAACTCATCGGGCAATGCCTTCAATTTCCATATTTTTTTTTTAACATTTTTTTCACCCACATCTCTGACAGAGCATATCATTATACATTCATCCAATATGATATTCCCCATTTAGGAACTGGGATAGCAACCTGGAAAGTCTGTAGCTTGATCGATTTTTTGAAATAACTGGCCTCAGAATTCATCACAATCCACCTTTTTCCTCCACACAAAACAACACAAGCCTTTCGGCCCTGGGAGAAGATCATAATAACATATCAATTTACTAGCTCCAAACCACCGTTCGCTCCTATCACAAAACCGTTAAACGAAGTCCAAATTTTTCTCCCATGCACAAAGCCAGTACCTACCCCACCAATACGTGACCATGACTGTCTTGTCGGCAACATTTTTGGATAGATGCATTTTCAAAAGTAGACCAATTCCAATATACAGGACTAACGTCTGATAATCAATAATGTATATCGCTTACACCGCCCGCGCCACGTAGGAAGCTTACAGAACAAGACCTGATTTGTTGTATATGCTAGTACCGTAATGAGATCCGACGTGTTGAACAAATGCATCCGTTAGCAGAATTTTCTTGCATGATAGTCAATATTTTCAACGTTAGCAGTAAAAAAGGCACCATCATGATGATAAATATAAATGAGGCAACTAATTCGCGATATTCATATCGTATAAAGGCTTGTAGGTCTGTGGACCGTTTTTTTAAGTTTCATATTGCCAAAATTATCGTCTACAAATAACCGTTGAAACATTTCTAACTCGGCGTTTCCGTTTTCTTGAATTCTATTCCTTGCTCATGAAAATGTGTCACATCAATAACTGTAGATTGGTTTGCTTGACGGAAGGCTGCATACCTTTTCTCGAATTATTGTAATGCTCGTTTTATTGCTATATCATTTATAATAATAGTAATAATAATAATCACGTGTCTATTTTAATCTCAAATGTGCCTTATAGCCAAATACAAGCTAGAGGACTTTACAAGTTAATTAATTACTAGACAGAAACAAGCCAACTTGGAGGGCAAGCAGCTTAAACCAGCGCCCTATTGACCATTCAAACACACTCAAACACACTCACAGGGAAACACACACCGGATGGGTATGCAGCTTTTCATGGGTCATTTGCCCATTTCAATGAACCATGGAGAAAGTGAACGTTCCGGGTTTTAATCAATCTCTGTTATACAAAATCAAATCCCAAATGAGTTCCGAATTAAATCCAGCAAGTGGTCCCACTAGATTCGATCCGAGACCCTTGCCTCCAGAGGTGGTAAGACTCCTGCATTTCATTGTGTCATTGTTTTTTATTAATTATTGTTCTTTTTCTTTTAGGTGCTATTTGGATTTGTCTTTAGGTTTTTTTTTTCAATCATTGTTCAATTTTGAAGCTCTTTTGAATTTTTTTTTTGATTTATTAGATTTATTTTTTTTATTTATGTTTCCATTTTGTAATTTGTTTTATTATTATTTGTTTTTATTTGGCCCTACTTATTCCCAACTTCGGATTCACTTTAAGCTGTGTAGGTTTTAAAAAAAGAGACGAAGAAAAAAGGGGAAAAAAAAGAAAAAAAAAGGGAAAAAGGAAAAGAAGCAAAAATAAACGGCAAATCTTTCCTGATAACAAAAAAGCTCAAACAAGAACAAAACTAACCACATCAATTAAAAAAACAATATTGAAATGAAACATTTTACCGGATTTTCGAAACCCTGGACCAAACCAGGGAAAAGACATGTGCGCAGATAACTTAACAAAAACCCCCCCCCGGCGCGCACTAAGGATCTTGCAATTTGCTGATATTGCTTCATTTGGTTCACAAGTGGATTGGAAGACAGATCGAGGTCACAAATGACACGATCATTAACACCAGAGACAGGAATATTACCAAGATTAAAAGCAAGCCAAATTACTCATTCACTACATGCATCATGAAGTTTTTTGTTCCTCTAGCCTATAAAGAACATAAAACATTACAAAAATCTCTAATGCATTAATTTCACCATAAGTGAAAAATCTACAGGCCCTTTATTTCTCAAAAAGTTACACTCACCGTGTTACGAAGTTTCCTACTATTTACGAACATGGGACTATTCCACATGACGAGTTTCAGACGACCGAAAACAAAACACCAAATTTTTTAAAAATTTTCGGTTTTTTTGTTTTTTTGAATTTTTTACCTTTTTACAAAAAAAAAAAGTCTTGGCCCTGGAGAAGAATTCAAACACATAACATATCAAAATTATAGCCTCCCCCACACTGCCCCTTCTCCAAATCCATTAACAGAAGTGCAACTGTCCATCACTATGCAAAGGCAGTACCTACCCCCAATATGTTCACACCTTACTGTCTTCTGCAGACACATTTTTGGCCTCAAAATATCACAATATACAGACAATGTCTGATACACAAGCCTTCGACCCTGGAAGACTTCAAAAATAACATATCCAATTTATAGCTCCAAACACCGCTCCCTTTATCCAAACCCTTGAACAGAATTCAATTTCCACTCCCAATGCGAAAGGCAGTAACTACCCCACTACGTGCACCACTTATGTTTCTTGCCGAACATTTTTGACCTCAAAAGTAGACCATTTTAATGGTACAGCTAACGTCTGCTAACAAAAGGCGGGCCACACATATTCCTACCTGAAAAATTGAAACGTGCCCCACCCTCACTCCCATATTCTCACATTCTATGATATATATTTCTTTCTATTATAATTCATTACAGCCAGCGTCATTTCCAATCTGCATGAACACGGTATTTCCCAAATAGGTAAACAAATAAACATATGACAAGCTTCTGTTTAAGATATCAAATGGGTGATTTTTTCTCATTTCAACATTTTTGGATTATAACTAAATCGTCCACACCAAAAATAAAATTAACTATTTTTTTATTCTATTTAGTTAGAAAAAGGAAACGTTGTCAATTAGGACAATAAACAGTAGGCCTAAGCGAAATAACCCCTGGAGAGAGCACGCTTTACAGTGGCCAAGGCCAATTAAGGATTAGGATTGATGGATCATCTCGCCACATATCCTCAACACAATACACATATCACAAAACACATATGAACTTAGAAGAGGTTTTGACATCACATCAGTAACGATTCTGCTATACCAACGGATCAGGATCATTTGGCACCAATTTGGATTATTGGGATATTGGATTTGATTACTCAATTGTTACACATACCGTTAATTTAACGCATGATTAAAGAGGGCCCAACAATATAAGCTATGAGATTAGATATTTAATCAATTTCACCATGTCCCATAATACCAAGAGGAGGTATTGATGCATATATAGATCGCGATGTTAATACACTTATTTACCAGGGCCAATTTTTATTTTAAGATAAATTTGACACAATGTATTGTGGGATATTGAGTTTGATACTGTGATTCTTATGACATTTTTCAGTCCAAATGCAAGTCAAAAACCATCTCGCAAAAAAAAGGCAACATTCGATCCGATACAAACAACACTTATAGCCTTCTTGCCTAACCCGGAACGGGTCGTTGCCGGCCGGACGGCCCCAAATGCAACGAAGGGCAATCTATTTTATTTTAACGCCCAGATGCTGTCAACGAGAGAAAAGTTTGCGTTAATTGCCATCTAGGCCGTTTCCCGGCACCGGAATAAGTAGCGTAAGTCAATAACGGCCCAGATGCAACGAAAAACATCGATATCGCGTCATTTTCCGGAACGACGGCCCAAATGCAACGGAAAAACATCGGTAATTTTCCCGGAAGACGGCCCCAAATGCAAGAAAAACATCGCGTCAATTTCCCGGAAGACGGCCCAAATGCAACGAAAAAACATCGCGTCATTTTCCCGGAAGAGGCCCAAATGCCAACGAAAAAACATCGCGTCATTTTCCCGGAAGACGGCCCAGATGCAACGAAAACATCGCGCCATTTACCCGAAAGACGTCCCAGATGCCAACGAGAAACTCGCGTGCGAACTGCAATAAAAAACGGGGCTAAATAAATAAAAAATAAATAAATAAAATAAAATAAAATAAATAATGGATGGCGTACTGACACTGATCTGCATGAATTTGTAGCTGATAGTTCGCCAGTAGTGAAGTGGAGCTATTACGCTACATCATGTATGTGTGCGGGCGCATTTGCTACGTTTTTTTCATGCTCCAGGTTTACGTCATGAATTACGTTTATGATAATTAAAAAAATAGCTTACAACATGGGTGGCGCTATCACCATCGAAATCGAAAATTGTCTATGGGCAGTTGTACAGTTGCACCCGCCTTCCCTGATGAAAAGCATTGAGCCCTTCTGCGGGCAAACCGTCCGCAACGCAGTGAAAAGCATCGCATTCATTTCCAGTCAATAAACGGCCCAGATGCAGCGAAAAACATCCGCGTCATTTTCCCCCCCGGAAGACGGCCAGAGTTGCCCAACGAAAAACATCGCGTTCTTTTCCGGGAAGACGCCCAGATGCAATGCGAAACATCGCGTCATTTTCGGTTAAGGTTAAGATGGCCCAAGATGCACTGAGGCGCAATGCGAGTCATTGGCGCGACAAAAAAAATCGTTGTGACGGCCCAGATGCAACGAAAAACATTTGCCGGACCCGGTACCACGTTTTCGTTGGCTATCATTGCCTCTCGGCCCCCGTGTTAGGGTTGTAAAACAGTCTAAACTGTTCTCTGTTGAAAATCATAGCCATATGCCTTCAGATTTCCCATATTTTTTACCATTTTATTTCACCACCTCTCTCTGAGCATACTCATTATTATACACGTCCTCAATATATACTCCCCATTTTGGAACATGGAATATTCCACTTTTGGAAAAGTCTTAGATGTACATTCAATTCTTGGAAATAACTTGCTCAGAATTCATCCAAAAATCCCCCTTTTCCCCACCAAACACAACACAAGCCTTACGGCCCTGGAGAGGACTCATTACTAACATATCAAAGTTTATAGCTCCAAACACTGCTCCTTCTATCCAAAAATCCAAAACCATTGACAGTAGTCCAAACTTTTCTCACAATGAAAAGGCAGTACCTACCCCAAGAGTGCACACTTATGTCTCTGTCGCACATTTTGGATTTTTCAAAAGTGACCAATTCCAATATACAGGACTAAAAGTCTGATATAACTATCATTTAAGCTTGATAAGCATGAAATTTACTGGCCAAGTGATAACAGCTACAATGTATTGGAAACTAGGCTGTCTTGGCTGCTTCTCTCCTAAAGCAACTGTAGCTGTTAAAGTTAATAGCAAGTATGTGATCAAGATCAATTCATTTTGTCCTTCCAAACCAACAATTTTTTTGCCGAGCCTCTTTAATTCTCACATAGAATGTGGGGAAATTAATTGTGGTAAATGGCTAAAGCTTGAATTCTAATAATGAGACATGATTAAATTAATAAACATTTTAGTTAAAAACAATATGGTATTAAGAAGAAGGCCTTAATTGAAATTTTAAAAATAGAGATATGTTTTAAAAATAGTTTGTTCTTGAATATTCCCTCGTCCAGAGGTAGATTGAGTGTGACCATGGACCAAGGTCAAATGCCTAAAGTGCTAAAACTTGTTAGTAAATTTCAATGTAATTAGTGAACTGGTAACTTGAAAAGACATATACCAGATGATCAAGAAGCCCCTTTACTTTGAGCATAGAGTGCACACTGTAATCCTTTGCCTCAAGGTATGACTTCGCCATGCACCATAGAAAAATGCACACACGGCCGTGACTTTAAAGCGTAAAACTTTTTGGACTTTCGAGTGTAAAAAAAACGCTCCAACCGGACAAATTGACACCCCGATTAGGGAGATCGCTCTATATACGTCCCTGACTCGGCTCTCCCCTAAACACTTCCAAAATTTTGTCACCATACAATAAGAACTGTAGCCCCTATATACAAAACACACACAAAAATTGGGGAATACATCCTCTGGTGTTCAGTCATTAGCTATAACCCTGCAGATGCTAGCGCAAAGGGTTAAATAAAAAAGTACGACAGATATCAAAAAGCCCTCCATTAAGTGCAGAAGCATTATAAACCTACATTTGTGCCAGTTTTTGTGGTCATACACCATTCGGAAGTGCCAAAATTTTTTTTTGGGGGGGGGCCAATTTAGCAAGTTCCAAAAATTGCAAACAAGATATAGGGCAATTAAGTTCTAGAAAACACTTAATTTTATTTAAAAATTGGAATTTTGAATTTTATGTGTTTAAGTGTTTAATGAAGTATTCGGTGTTTATTATCTACATAAATAGGCTAAATTTAAATACAATGATCATTGAATAATCAACATAAATTAGCAAAAGTAATTTTTTTGGTATTTTCTTAAATCAATGCTTGAAAAAACAATAGATAAAAAGTAAATACAGCTGCTTAAAAAACAATAAGAACCATTTACTTGCGTGGTACCAATGGACTTTGATCAACTGTAACATCGAACGGAATGTCCGATTAATTTTCACCAAATAAAAAATGAAACTAGAGCTGAAAATAGTGAGAATTCAGAAATCTAAGAAAACTCAGATTCTTGCTCCACAAAAATGAGGGTAGATGCCCCTTAAAGCAATATTAGCACCAGGGGAGGGCGGCCAAGAGAATATCCCAATTTCAGCCGTCGCCATGGTTTTAACACGTTAAAAGTGTAATCTGGATGAAAACATTCTGATTTTTGTATGTTGTCAGGAATATTTTCTAGTCCAAAACAGTGGAGTTGAAGAATCAACTCCACTGGAAGGGTTATTTTCTGATTTTTTTTGTATGAATAACGAACGAGGCGAGGTTCGTATGTGGTCCGTCATGGAACACCCATGACAGCCCACATCAAAGCACCCAAATGGTTTGTGGTTTGCACTCACTATGCGTAATTTCTTTTGACATTTTGGTGAGTTGCCTATAATAAAGGAGGCTTGGCCGCCACCGCTATGATTAGCACATTTTTTTGAAGAGCGGCACCCAAATTTTTCAAAAAAATTGAGATTTTTACGAGGTTTGGCATTGGTAAACTGGCTAGTAAAACTAATACCTGTTGAATGGTTTAAGCTAAAATATGTATGTGTGGTCACAAACAAGGAATTTTGTAATTAGAATAATTATTATCGGGGATCCCGATAATAATTCAAAGCTGCTGGAAAAAGCCGTCCAATGTGAAATAGCGGGAAATAGCGTCAGGTACGTGTCTATGCTCATCAAGTAGTTGTATTGGTTCAGGCAAGTCCAAGTTACAGGTCGTTTTCTTCTCGGGTTGGCACTATTTCATCAGAACAGGAAATAAACGTCGCATTTCCAGCTATGCGTTTTAAAGTCCAATCTGGGTCCCAATTCTCATTAACAAAATCGCTTATTTTATGTGGATAAAATACGCATTTCCCTAGCCATTCTCGTTCGCAGGGTTATAGTTTCCTAGACCACTTTACCAAGTAACTGTGCCAAAATATCAAACTTTGGAAAATTGGGGGTGCTCTTCAAAAAATGTGCAATTATTGATTTAATTGAACATGGGTTTGGTTTAAAAGTTACAAGGAGTGGAATTCCTTGGGTCAAAGCCATTTTCATCCATGAGATGGGTTAAAAACCAGAGGGCATTTTGAATCAATCAATCCCATAATGCATTGCAATGTGCCTATACGTACTAAACACATTGTCATACTTAAGGATAAAAAGTGTTCCAAAAGTTCAAGAAACCACAAGACATTCCTGATCATGCATACAAAAGTCACCCTAAGAGTACTACGGCTTTGTGGGCTAAATAAACTGACCGTAAATCAGGAATTTAGGGCTAAGAATAGGGAATTTTTTGTGACCCGATTTGATGGGTGAAATGAACATTTTCCCAAAAACTGGTGCATTGTGGGATTGACTCAATACACCCTCTGGGTCGTAAAAACCAACATATGGAAAGAATTTTGATAATAATTTGGTCACTACTAGTTGTACTTTTCAATGTTTTATAAAGTTGTGTTTGTGAAAATACCAATAGCTTGAACATTATTCCAAGGGACCCCCCCCCCCCCCTCCCCCAAAAAAAAAATAAAAATAAAAACTATTTGTACGGAAATGTTCTGTCACATGGCTTTACCATTTTGAAGCAAAATTGTCCATCTGTGATGAAATAAAATGTACAAAGTTTTTTATCATTAGCAGGGCAGAAATAAAAACATGCTGAGCTATCTCGCTGTATATTGGACCTTTTTTGAATGAAATCCAAATTAATTAAAAATATACCTTCAATGAAATGAAATTTAAATCATCACAGTGGACCGACAGGTTTTCATCACGATGGACAGTGCATTACCCCAGTACATTTGTATTGTGTTATCACATTAACGCACCATTTTCTTACCAAAATGAAATGATTTTGCCATAATTACCATTTAAATGGTTCATGTGACAGCTTTTTCAATGGTTTTACATGCATTGTACATGCATAACCATCGCCTTAATTTAAGTAATTATGTTTTCGCATTTTTGTTTCAATTGTAATCATTATTTTAACCTTTTTTTTTTAAATGCCCCCATAATACCAAATTAAGGGTTTTTGGGTAAAAAATTAAAAAGGCAGAAAAGA
Organism: Ophioderma brevispina; assembly: GCA_023653785.1. Classification (NCBI taxonomy): domain Eukaryota; kingdom Metazoa; phylum Echinodermata; class Ophiuroidea; order Amphilepidida; family Ophiodermatidae; genus Ophioderma; species Ophioderma brevispina. The sequence continues at coordinate 46,774 of JAMKCH010007973.1, forward strand.
CGTGTCTGACTTTAGTAAGTATGCCGTACAAAAAGTATTACAACCACTAAAAACCAGCCATGATACTGATTACTATTACTTTCTAAAGTTTTTGAAGATTGCTTATTACATCAATGATCAAATTTTCAATGCAAAAGTATAGCAATGTCTGTCCATGATGAGATTTTTTCAAATTTTCCTAAAACATTAGAGCTTGGTTTGAGATTATACATCTTTGACATACAAAAAAAGGAAGAAAACCCAACTTTTATCTCCTCCATCTGTGATATTGAACATTTTGCAGATTTTTTTTAGTAGGAAACCATGGCAACCAAATTTTATTATATTTCAACACACTTGGCAGAACCCTTCACAATGAAACACAATTCACTGCACCTCATTTTTTATTTTTTTACCTGTAGGCTTTTCAAACTTTTAAAATTTATCAAATGTCCGTCCGTGATAAACTGATCATGCTCTGTTAAAATATTTTGAATTTTTGTTGGTTTTCTTATCTTAGGCCCCCAAAATAATTTGTCTCAGTTCCAAACCGTTGGGAGATTGAATGAAACATGGTGTACATTTCTTCCCCAATAGAATTAATACAGCACAGCCAGTCAACCCACATTTCTCACACCACACTGAATTTGCTTTTACCCTCTTCCCACACATGCCACATGGGTCTACCTTACTCACTAACACTTTTTTCTGACACACTTATGAATTCGGAAACCCTTGACATGTTTATTCCATTAAGGTTTCTGTTAAGGTCAGAAAAAAGTGTGTCCAGTGAGATGTCATTTTGCAGCAGGTCTTGTCTGGTGTAAGTTTTGCTGCATCTTGAATAGCTGTTCAGCTCTGCTGAGGATACCAGCTGTAGTACACACCCTAGCATTAAGGTGAGAGTTGCATGTAGATTGGGGTCTGGGCCAGTGGCGGATTTAAGGAAAAGGGCCCTGTCAGCAGCTTAAGGTGGAGGGCCCTTTAGGCTTTAGCATCGCAAAGTCACGCAAATGTCGCACTTTAGTGTGACTAGGGGGTGTCTGAGAGGGACCCTGAGAGCAATATTTTGCCCTGTCAGCAGCTGCTGACACTGCTGACTCTTAAATCCGCCACTGGTCTGGGCACGTGTTTAGCTGGGCTAGGAATACTAGTAGTATTGGTATCTTAATGAGACACTGGCACATTTGAAAAATAGTGCGCCCTCAAGAATTTCCAAAATCGATATTTTTGCATGGTTGTAAGGCTTTTATATACAAAAGCCCTCACCCGAAATGATTAAGACCAAATCAGCTTCCTTATGGGTAAATGGAACGATTTTATAATTAAACGTCGCCAGCGACGCGAAATTCAGCAGACGACGAAAATGGCGTGTGAAATGTTAAAAGTCGTATCCGTTTGGTTATCTGGGTACTCTCCTTGCCTGGGGAATTCTGCAGGTAAGTTGTTATACTAGGTAAATCTGCAGACTGATAGCTGGCAGCTTCACAATCTGTTTCTGTCTTTCAACTACAATGTACATAGACACAGATAAAAAGCTCCTGCTGGATTTTCATTGTCAAATTAATTTTGTCTGCATGTAATCAGTGCATGAAAAGTGGGTCACCTTGAACAACGATTAGGCACTCGATACAATCAGACACGTTGGCATATCACAAATTATACACAATGGGGAATGTACCAGCGTGTGTTATCAGAATCTTGTCAAATAGTTAGATTACAAGTGAAACTTTAAATCAAAGACTGTCTTTTAAGTACCAGTAACTTGTTCTGGCAATAACGTTGTGATTTCTGGGGCATTCATGGTTGCCGTCCTGGAATGTCAAGACCCCAGATAAATGGCTGTCACCAAGTTAGTCGCAGGCTTGGCTTTCAGATCAGTGGGTTTTATCATGTTGTACCGTACAGTGTTTTGTCCATTCTAACAATATCAGGTCTCAGAGAACTATGTGGTTGGTGAGTAGAAGTGATGTGCTCATTGGAGAAGTATCGGTACGGGGACCATTCACAAGAAGTGAGCATGAAGATATAAATGTTAATAGTGACTTTGGTATCTGTTCCCTTTTTTTTTTTTTTTTTTTTTTTTTTTTTTTTTTTTTTTGTTTGTTTCTCACCTGATTTTTGAAACGATTGGACGTTTACAATCTCTTGCACCCTTGCAGAGTCCACCCTGTCAGTGACCTTTTTTCTGGTTAACAAAATAACTTACTCCTGATATCAGAGTCCGGTCACCAAAATACATCTGCAATAGAGTACTGTAAAACCCTCATCTATGGATGCACGTGCTGAGCTTTAATTCTAAACTGGCTACCCTTTTTTACTTGACAGTCAAGGAGAGTCGTTTTGCACATGATTTCTTCTTAGTCCAGGGCTGTCCTTGTTTTAAGTATACACTAAGCTTTCGTTTTCAGTAGTAGATTCCAACTCATGAACGTCATAACAAAATCATCCCATTTGATTGGCTTTAGTACGTCTGCACTTTGCCTGAAACCGAGGGCCTGAAACCAGAGCGCCGTTCAATGATACCGTAACAGTGTTCAATCGATCGCTCGCCGTTTTTGAAGACAGTGCATAGGGCCGTTTTCGTGAATACTAACAGCGCATGTGCAATAGCGCCTTAGTTCCATGTAAGAGTTTTTCCCAAGAAGGATTTAATGCAGGGATTTCAGGGACCCCCGGAGTCCGTCTTGTGAAAGCTTGACTTTTCTTCTTGTGACCCGTCCGCGAGAAAAATTGTTGATAGTCATTTTGTTGTGACCCGCGGAGCTTTTGAATATAATCATCTTAAGTGTCAGCTGAAGTCCCCGCCTAAGTCGGCTGGCAAATTCCCAATGACTTCGCGGCTCTTGCCTTCAATATAGGCCATGGGTTTTTAAAAAAGGTTGGGCCAGTTTTTGTGTGACATAGTTTTTTCAATTTGTGCAAGAAAATCATGGATATTGGGTGTGAGAGGCCCTAGCTCTCTTCAGGAACCACAGCCCCTACAAAAGGTGATACATCTTATTTAAGCTTTTCTAAATCAATGATCCAGAAATATAGTGTGAACTAATATAAGAGTATTCCCTAGGGATTTACGCAACCACTATATTGCAACAATATTTGAAAATATGTCATTTGAACAACACACACCATCATTCAAAAGCCGTAGCAACTGCCTTTTCATCAATGTAAGTGTCGATTTGGTATCCTTAAAACACAAGCTTTCCTTCCATATGATAATCCTTTATAGGTACATATGTAGCAAAGTATTTGCGCACACTGCTTCCCCAATTGCCATTTTACCAGTGAAAGTCATTGGCACGGTCGGCCTAATGCCATAAATGCAATATGGGCCCAAACACAATTGAACATTGATAATAAAGTTGTCTGATTTAATATATTGTTTTAAAGATAGTTTTTTTAGAATCCTCCAGAAGAGATGAAAGTTGAGCACATAACCCCTGTGGGGCCAATTTTTCATGAAATGCTGCGCCTGCTCATCCTGCGCCGCTCATCCCTCCACTTCCAATTTTTTTAATAAAAAAAGCAATTTAGTGGAGAGATATTAATTGTTTTTCAAAATATCACTTGCCTCTTGTTTGCCAACTGCTGCCTCTTTAATTTAAACAAATTTTACTTAAAACTAACTATGTGGCCTGAAAATTTATTCTAATAAATCCCTTTTAATATGATAGCAAAAAATATCGCGCACAGCATGTCACAACTCCACCTATTTACTGCCCAGTTCAAAACGCATGGCCATATCTCAAGAGTCAAGCAGAGTGATTTCCGTAGCCGCAAGTCATACAGTATCCATCACATTACAAAGAATATAGGTGATTCGCAATTAACACTTAAGTGCCCTAAGGGGGGGGGGTTTCCATAGTACCCAGATTTGTTTTTTAAGGTCGGTTGTTTTTCTTTTTCGCTTCTCGGGTCGGCGGTTTTTCGGC
>JAMKCH010007974.1:0-44505 GCA_023653785.1 Ophioderma brevispina
GAAAGAGTATGTCATTCGCATAATTTGATATACATTTGCAAGATACAGTTTCAATTTATTGTACAGTAATTAGCTTATTTAGATGCAGGTACAACTTTGTTTCACTCCAAATGAATTTCTGTTGAGTGCAACAAAGTCCTGCTAATACGACTCTGTTGCAGTCAACGAAACTATTAATAGTATAAGATGTAGATCGCCGTTTTACATGTTTTATAAAGCGATGTTTTTAAAAGATGTGTAAATAGAAAATCTCCATTTTTTGTTACAGAGTGCATTTTTCATTTTTTTACTCAAGTTATGCTAATTTTTAGTGCACAAAATCCCTATACATATCAAACAATGTAGTTGCGGACCTTCTTCACACTCAATTTACGCTCAGTACTTATTTTACAAAGTAATGAATACGCACAATTTAATAACCAATTTTCAATTGCAAAGCTAATTAGGTGTATACGATTGCAACTCAAAATTGAATTTTCTGGCCTGTTGAGTGCAAAAATGTCGTAACGGTAGATACGACTTTGTTGCACTAAACGGGAAACCATGTGTAGTTTAGCCACTTTAATTTAGCTATATGCCATGATGCCAAAGCGAAAAAGATGCCGGATAAGGACCAAGGGGCGCACCCCTGGGAAGTACCTAATTCATCCGAAATAATTTTCCTAAATTATAGAAATCAGTACTACGTGTGTTCTCACGTGTAGTATGTGCACATTCTCGAGAAACTGAATTAAATGTCATCTCATTTCATTCACTGAATTCAGTGACTACGGGATGTATACCATGATTCATTAACTCAGCAAATATATGGGGGCTATTTGAAAGTAAATCCGCTCGGTATGTAGAAGACCCAAACCTTCACAGATTCCTTTTTCATCTGAACTGCAGAGCCATTATTACTATCCATGTCACTGAAAGATTGCAGTGCTAACCATCACCCACCCACCACACCCGATTTAGATTAAGCTATTTTCATGACGTGGAGCACAAATTAACGTCCTCTTTCACGAATAAATAAAGTTAGAGGTTCTACTGTGTGTTCAATTTCTTCTTTAGACCCTATGTCATCCTTTATTTGAAAGGGAATGTAAAGGTGAACAACGCTCAATGAGAAAAAAAGTTGTTTGGCAACTGTGACCTAACATCTTGGTGGCAGAACCAAACCCGTAACTTCCCGCGTAACCCCATTTCTATGCATTTATTGATTTCATAGTCAGAAATCGAATATCATTCACCTATATAAAATGCAGGTGAACCGGTGTAGAAGTAATTATTGTCCGTGCTCTCCATAGTCCGGGGAACAATGGTGACAAGAGGGCATCGATTCAGTTGACTCTTATTACGCAACATTAGTTTCACGCTTTCTATTCCGTTTATCGTCTATGGAGCCCTCGGACTGTGGCTCCCGCCGACTAAATATCTGCTTTCACAACGGTGCCGAACAAACTTTTATTGAATAGAAAGATGGTCCAAATATTAATATGATTAAGTTATGGATTTTGGTTCTGCACAGATGTTAGGTCATAGCTTGCCAACCAACTCTTTCATGATTTTGCTCATCTTCGATTTTCCTTTTGAATAAATGATGAAATATACGATCAAAGTTATTAACCTCCAAGCAGAAGTTTGATTTTATTTCTTCGTGAATGAGCTGTAGCTCAATCTAAATCGGGCCGCGAAAACAATTCAAAAGCTGTTAACGTCTTAACAATATAATGGTTTTGCAGTCCCAGAGAATCCTTGAGTGTCGTGTCCTATTTCATCCTATTCATACTGGCGTTTACTTATCAATAGCCCAGTTATTTGTGGAGTCATGGAACGTGGTTACATCTCTTGGTCGCTGATATTCAGGGAAAAAAGGGAGATGATAACATTTATTCATTTTCACGAAAATGTGTGCACATACTAGAAGTGAGAACACGCGTAGACTAAATTTAATAATTTTAGACAATTTATTTTAGCAAAATTGGGTCTTGTAGGGTGCGCGTGTCGTCAACCTTTGTAACGCTATATGAGATCTTGCCTTTGCCCCTAGCTATAATTACTCTTGATTAGGTCTACGTAGTGGAAATTAAAAATATTTTAAATACATTTTCATCGCGTGTTATAATTGTTTTCAACCATTGAAAACTCAAAGCTGAATGAACACAAAATGCTTCTCCTTTAAACATAAAATGAAATTGTGATAACGACTTTGTTTGCACCACATGACGATGATATCCTTTGGACCTCAGATGTGCCTTTGAATGCCTATAAATCAACTGTATCAATTGAGAGTGGTGTAGGGTTGCTGAAGGATTGCTGAGGCGTAAGATGGGTCAGATGGCAATCGCAATAGAGGGCGCTTTTTAAAATAATCGCACAAAATGAGCCCAAAATTAGATGGATTAGACACGCATCAATCCAAATCAGTGATGAAGTTGAAAAATGACCCAAAATTCGAGGATTAGATCACGCAACGTACAAATCATTGATAGTTAAGTTAAACTTAACTTGATTATGCTATTGAAAGACTCCGTTCGGTTAAAACGTGTATATAATATGTTTGACAAGTTGATTTGATTTTGAAGTACGGCCTTGCATTATTCTAAAAATGTTATGATATTGATCACCTAGAGGACCCCTTCTTCAAAATGGCTGCCAAATACATTAATGGGATTTTTTGACAATAGAGGGCGCTTATGATAGAATTACAAAAACGAATCCTGGTTTGCAAAGTTGTGCTTGACAACGATGTATTTTGTAGCTTTTAAAGGCTAGTTACATTATTTTTGGACTAAAAGTGAATGCAATTGAATTGGGTGTTTCAAACAGTTGTAAATTGTCAAAATTTCTGTGAACGGACAAGAGAAAGCGCTTTTTTTAATTTAATCATATTAAAGTACAAATTGATTTCAAAAATTAAGGAACATTAATTTCATTAGAGTCCACATTAGTCCACTCAAAGTAAATGGACCAAAGTGGACCATAGGAGGGCGCTTCACTGTATGGAGGGGTGTCTTCGAAAGATTATGTCACCGTTTGATGTAGAAATAATTAGGTTTCGATTATAGATGACAGTTTTGTTGAGGTGGACACCCCTAGGTTTTAATGGCATTTAGATTTTGCTTGCATCATTTTAGTCACGCTTTCAATGTTTACGCGGAACTGTCGCTGCCGATTCAAGCAAACCTGTTTGTAAAACGGTATTGGACGGTGTATCGTCAGTAGTATTGTGTTGTAACACCATTTCTAGGGAATAATTACGCGACGTACCGTATACCCGGTGGGGACGGGGGGGGGGAATCATATATGAAATGGATATGGGTGTAAGGCTGGCGCTCTCAAACCCAGGGGCATTCGGTGATAGAGTACTCAAACAAATAGGGGTACTGTATTTGGGTGAGAGACAGCCAAAATGCCCCAAAATAGTGGGGTTTGGGTGACAAATTTGTATGCAAAAATTTCCAAAAATGTGATCTTTTTAGAAAATTTTGCAAAACGTACCCAAAATATGGGTCTTTCGGTGAAAATTTTCAAAATTTTCCCAAAAATAGGGGTCTTTAGGCGACAGTGGTATATAAAACTTTCCAAAAAAATGTGGTCTTTGGGTGACATTTTCAAAATATATGGGGTCTTTGGGTGGACAGCGCACAGTGGGCCAGGGCAGAGTCAAAGTGTGCCAAAAACCTTATATGGCGACCACTGTTTTGTTATTTTTTTAATTGCCATTTGGAAAGAAGGTGCTCTCAAGAATATATTCCAAAAGTTTTTAAACTCTTGTATAATTTTGAAGTTACTATTTTCTCCAGTTAAAGTTTAATATTGCTCTAAAATTATTTCCAAGCTAAAAAACATCAATATGCAATAAAAACTCTGTATCTCTTTAAAGGTAACTTAATTTATCTATGCTTCTATATATTGTAAAGTCTTTCTTTGCAGAATAACATATTAAGATAAGGTGAACACAATTTTTCCCGTTCAAGAAATTTTAATCCCTAAACGTCTGAAAAATCTATTGAAAACCATCATTTTTTAAATATAAACCGAAAGTTATAATTTCCGTCGATTTCCGCCTCTAAATTGATACAAACGTCTTTAGAAAAGATTGTTTTTTATAATGATACCAAATCTACTTGCAGTCTCTTGCAGTCTCCAACGCTAGGGCTTGTTTTATGACGCCCGATGACCAAAAAAATAGGATAAAAATGCCACGTGGTGGCGTACGTAGCACAGACCATGATACAGCGCGTCGACATACATGTAACAAATACGCTTGCCATGCAAGTACCTTTATAAGTTAGGATATTCGTCGATCTCCGCCTTTCAATTTTACACAGATATTCTGAGAAAAGATTATCCTTTACAATGACAAAAAAAAAATCTACTCGAAAATCGTTGAATCTGAAACATAGATCCTTTTATGAGTAACCCAACTCAGAGAAAAATTCAAATATTCTCGACAATCAGAAAACAGCATTTTTATGACGTCATAGGAACTACAAATACTTCCACTCGATTCCTTGGGTCACCAAACTTTATCCATTGCAGTCAACCGAAAGTACGATATGTGGGTCGAGTTTAATCTTGAAAACTATCTCGACCAATCAGAAAACAGTTTTTTGATGACGGTCTTCATATGAATTCAAATGCTTCTGGTTTCAATCGATTCTTGGGTTTCAACAACCCTTATGTCCATGGAAATCAGTCATTGTATTGTATATGGGGTCTGGATTTAATTTTAAAAATATGTCTTTTTTTAAAAAGAGAGAAAAACAGTTATTTGATGACGTCATACATATTTGTGAATGCAATTTTTGAATCTGCAGGCTCCAAACCCCTAGATGGTCCTTCCCTATCATAAGATGGTAAAGGCTTTGCAAAGAGAGTGTATTGGATTTTGGCACACTTTTGCCTCATTCTGCCCACCGGTGCAGCGATTGCTGTGAAAATTGGGGGTCTTAATAGCCTTAATTTACGCGGTCACCTCCAAGATGGAAGTGGCCTCCCCGTATATTAGGATTACCAGCGAATATGGGTGCTTCTGGATGCCCTCATGTCAATCAATTTCTGTCCCTAGTATAAAGTGTGGCAAACTGGTCCAAATAATAACCTCCACCAAATTAAAATTTTTTCGGATGTCGGCACAGGGGAGCGCGCATGAGCGTCAATAGCGGCAGATTGTTCTAGCCGTAATGAGATCACGCATCCCCCCCTAATATATTTCAAATTCTTGCGAGTACACTTTTGTTATCTTGCATGAACTATGTCTGAAAGCAACCAAGTAATTCTTTTTGTCTTCTGAAGAACTTGAAAACTTGGTGAGCAGGTAATAGGTAATATCCAATAAGGATTAGTGGGGGTAAAGGCAAATTGTCTCAACTTGTTAGATTTTAAGCCAAAAATAGCTATTAAAGTATATGATTTTCATTATTTATTCAAATTTTTCAAATTTCGGTTAAGGCCTAGATGATGTAGACCTGAATGGGATTTGGTATTATAAATGATAGACTAGGTATGCAAATGAGCTAATTACTATGCATAACTGCTGAATTACTAAACTTCTACATCAGCTACCCAAATTCCTTTGCTACATGGAAAAAGGTCAATCATTCACGTATCGTCCAGCATTCCAAATGGTAAACAAGGTATGTGAAACATTGGTAAGGGATTTTTGTTTCAAAATCCTATTGCCTAACGCTTGGCTCAATTAGCCCATTATTATGTTTTGAGAATATCTTCCGTGCATATAGTACTAACACATGCTGGGGAGGGAAACCAATAAAAAACAAGATTCTCAATAATCACGCTCTCTGGAAACGGTGGTGTCCAAATTACTTCCAACAACTTTGGATCCATCCCTCTTATACTTTCATTGAATTTTAACAGAACGCATTCCTAATGAGTTATGTTGTGGCACCCTGGTAACGGAGACAGTATTAAGCCCGATGCGCACACGAACCCACTAGGTAAACCCGTCTTGTTATCCATACGGTGGCCCGCCATTGATTCGTCGAATAAACACGGCATAAGGCCCGCGTGTACGGCCAATTGAGTCGGCTAATTACGTACCACGGGGAAGTAGGTGCGTGGTGGCACTAAATTCACGGTCCTGTCATGTCCATTTTGCAGCGATCATGTAAAGGACGCGTTTGTTTTTATTACCTTGCGAGATGGCTATTTCTTATTGCTGGGTTGGAAGTAGATTTTCAACCCATCAATGGATTGATTAAAGGTGTGGATAGTGCCAACACGGGAGGTGAGGGTGCCGCGCTGTTGGAGTAAAGATTTTCAGATCCTGTTAAAGCATAATGATAGTCGCTTGATCCCGTGTCAGTACAGTCATATGTCCATGTCCATGGTACTACTCGTGAACTTGTTGTACTCTTCGAGTCTTATGGTATCAAAAACTACAAGAACTCCAAACTCGCATAAAGCTTGAGTTGAAACAAGTTTTTGTTGACGTCCGTGTCCTCACGACGACGGCGATAATTAACAACAACTAGATCTCTATAAAACAGCAGATCGGCCAAGAATCGCATCTTAATAGTGACGGTGTAGATAGGGATTGTTATTTTCGACAGATACAATATGGCCCAAGTCCATAACTGGCCAAGCTGAAGTTTAATTGAAATGGGGTCCTGTGTATAGTAATCTAGGACACAAGGGAAGTTTTTTATCTCAAAACATAATATTGATAAATTTAGATTCTTGTTTTCGCCCAAACCCAAATTTACTGTCTCGCTAAGAGTTGAAAAAATATTGGCCGACTGGTCTCGCACCAATATTTTTTTCAACTCATAGCTTGACCAATAAATTGTGGTAAGTGTACTTGAAAAAGAATCCAATTTTAATACCAACTTTGCTCAAAAACACTACAAGCTTCATAGGGGTTTACACAAGCGGGATCAAAAAGTGGCAGGCCAGTTTAAAGGGCAATCTGAAAATTTTTCAAAATGTTACTTGCGCCCATGCTTGGCTCAATTTCAATCAACTTGTCCGAGGACCAGAATACCCAGCTTCATATAGGTTGGGTATACACAAATTGTGTCAAAAGGGGTGACAATACTCAAGTAAAGGGTCAGTTTTTCCGAAACTCTACCGAGGTCTGTTCTTCTTCTGCAAATCAATTGCTATGATCAGCAAACCTGGTCGGAGTAACCACTGGCCAAATGTTTTATATGGAGGATCATGGGGCAAGGTTACGGACGTGGGCCTGACCTAGCGATTGAAAGGCATTTTGATTTGCCTTGTCACATGGAGTGTATTGCCACATTAGGAAGGTTTTGGTCTTGATAGCATGCTTCCCATAATTCCATCCTTCCAGACAACATAAAACATCACACCCTTCCGCAGAATTTCACTTTGTCACACGACTGACGAGGATCAGGAGCTACAGTGGAACATTGCTACCCAGGTTCAATATCAAGGATGTTTACTTGGTTGATATCAAGTCCCTTTCCTTTCCCAAAAATCGACTCTCTTAAACTCTTCTCCGAGACTGATTCAAAAGGTTGGACTTTGTTTAAGAACCTCTCTCTGGATTTTTAAGGCGGTTGGCAGCAGTTCTCTCCAGACATAGGGTGCTTCACATTAGATACTTGGCACTACGCCCTTACATGCTCGCTACACGACGACGAGGTCCTGGTGGAGCAATTCCTAGCTAGATGTTAGGTCTCCGTTGGTTTGGGACGAATACATCCTATGATAAGCACGGCAGGATTCCAGTTATGCCTGACAAGCGTTCTGGCATGGTTGATTTTTCCATACAGGGCAAAGCATACTCTGCACATGATTACCACAGGGCAAGTGCCGTCGATCTTATGTTAGTGTGGGCGAGCACCCCACGCCTTGTGCCAGTGAGTTTGTTCAGATATTATTTTCGTTTAACATGGCTTTCCTCTTCGTCTTCTTTCTCGATGTGGGTCTTATAAGAGAGAGTGCTGTCCAGGTAACTCCTAGGTAGTACAATGGTTATGCATCGTGAACGTCAGGGTGTTCCAAACCAGGTTACTTTAATCTGACGTTTGCTTCACGGTTGCCGTAGATGGAAATCCAACACCACCTGTGTCTTGGAAAATTGGGGACTAATAACAATGAATAGTACACACTAGCAGTTATGGAGCCCTACAATATAATGCACCAGCTTGGCCCTGTATTTTGTCTATACTAACGGTAATCATGGTGTAAAAAAAATACAACTAATCTGTAAACAAAAGTGACCATCACCCTCGTGGATCACGCACAGAAATTTGCTAATTTGGTTTTTCAATATCTTTCCATGGGAATTTTTTTTTCATCATATTCCTTGAAGCAGTCAAGCGCTAAGGATATGGCTTTTATTAGTGGATTCTTCTGCATTTCGTTAGCGATCGATTAGAAGCACATGGTAAGTTATTCGTTTACCACAGCTAATTCCTGTGGGAGAGGTTCCCGGTTTAGCAGCTCCCCCCGGTGTCCGATGGCCCTGTTCCGGGCCCTGTTCATGATGGGAAGGGCTTCCGAGCTGCCACGTTGAGAAAATTTTAAAACTTTAAAATTTCATGGATTTTCAACATCTATAGGTGTTTGTTTTTTTGAACAATATTATGGTAACATAGCCATGTACAAAAAAATACATACATTGTATCCTCAACTCATTTACAAAAAAATCGTCACCAGATCACCCATTTGTATAAATAAGAACTTTCGTTTCTTGTCACCGTTTTTAGTGCTATTCTTTTTTTATTCAAAGTGAAATTACAACAGTTTATATTTACCAAGTACAGTTTTCGCCGACCGAATCAGGCTTTGGATGTTGTCCTGTTTCATGTCACGTTGCATTTTGGGTTGGGCCATGTCTGGACCTTTGAAATATGTAAATAAATCAGGGCCCGTCATTCAGCGGGGTTAAAATTGGTTCACATAATAGCACAGGGTTGTCCCTAATACCATGATCTGTGCTTGATTTTTTGAACTATTTACCTGAACGGCTTTCCTGATCGGGCTTCCAAGAAGATCAAGTAAGTTCTCTTTCTGTCTGTTTCTGGAAAACAAGGTAACATGAAACAGAGTAAGACTATTTACACGGCTTCGCGATAACATGGATTCTCGACTAGGGTGAGCTTTTTTAAAGGCCCAGGAAATGCAAATGAAATTGATGTGGGTTTGGTGCAAGTTCTACAAGGAGGGATAGAAAGTCTCAGTATTTGGTTGATGATGAAACATTATTAGTGAAACTATTTGATTTTTCCAAGAGAGTAATATAACATACTGGTGGTGTGAAATCTATTCATGACACTGACTGAAATCAATAGTTTCACGATGATGTCACTGGTAGTGTATATCTTTTTTCTTGGCCCTGTATTTTAATGGTGAATGGAATGTCCCTAAAGATTTGGAGTAGGTTTATCATCTCATTTCCTGGGACCTTTAAAATAATTGTTTGAAAAGCGTTTTTCGCGATCACCCCGGCTTTTCGCGATCGTCTCGTCCCCCGAATAACCTTGTTCTTACGCTGATCCAGTTTACAACCCCGCCACCAAATTTGAAGGATGCTGTGATCTCCGAGAATAATAGCGCGGGAGATCCCAGACATTAACAATGTCTAGTACAAAAGGTTTTCAGTTTTATATCTGAATAGTAACCTGACAGGGACCCCTGAAACATGATTCTTAAGGCCCCTTAACAAACTCAACAAAATCTTTTTAGAGTAAGTATGGAAATCCAGTGGACAATGCTATATTGAATCAATTATTAAACATGTTAAATAGCAAAATTTATCAGGTTCCCTTCCGTGTTTGCATGGGACCGGCGGCCACTATAAATGTTGAAATAATTCATTATAATCCATTTTTCTCCTCAGAAACCCTATGACATAAAATAATGAAACCAACTCTGATAATAATTTTTGGAAGTAAAATCTATGCAATTACAGAGTAAAAAATGAATGAACTACCCCAACATAAAAAAATCGGTCATGTTGAGCCCATTCATGATTGTTGGTGAAGGTGAGTTTAGAAAAAGGGGCCTTAAGTGCTATAAATGGTGCCTTAAGGAAAGGTTCCAATACAAAACTTACCCATGTTCAAACTTTTAAATTAATTCAATTTTACGTGAAAAGTATACCGTTGGTCTAACCATAATGATCCAAGAGGTATAGTTTTGTACTATCTAAATGTTTAGCACTAGTCTCAAACGATGTTTAATAAACGCTAACACTATTCTCCTCTATTTCTTTGATCTTTCTTCCGAGTCCTAATCAGTTGATTTCTTCTCGTCCATTCTTTCCTTTGCCTTTATTTGTGTGCTCGTGTGTAGTCTGCTATCATAAGGCCAAGCCAAATGCGGTGGATAGTAAGTGATGATATCAAGTGCAGCACAGCAACATACACAGCATTTAAATAAGCCCGGTGTTTTTTCTCCATCGCCGAACAAATTCTAAAGCTCTTGCACAACGCTACGTTCTTGAAATTACCCCGGTTGACTCTTGCATAACGCTACAATCTTAAATTAACCCTCAAACTACAGAAGGCATAATATCTGATATATAACTATTGTTTGACGCGCACTACAAGTATTATATGCGAAGATAAGTCACAGTTCGGTGGATGATATTTACGCCGGTTAAATATAGTGTTAGCTAAACTACTTGTTTAAAATATTTAATCTGTGGTGTTTTAAAACATTAACGTTTAAGCTAGCCACATTTAGGCCTAACCCCCGTTTATTTTAAACATCGTTTGAAATGCTTGTGCCCTTAGAGTTTTAGCTAAAAATAGCAAAAATCAATAAAAAAAAAAGGTCAATTTCTGTTGACACGCTTTTTCAAATTTTTAATTCAGTTTCTCCGATTTGGATACAAAATGGTGCAAAGGCGGCAAAAAGGGTCAATGCTCCTTTGTTTCAATTTTATATCCCAGACCATCAATTAAAAATATTATAATCGCTCATTAACATTTATTTTTTTAGACCCAATATCGCAATCTCCAAGTCAATGTAAAAACATATTCCTCAAAGTGGCCTCACTCATAATCTTTAGTTAGCAAGCCATCTCATTTCTTAGCATTAAAAGATCTGTAGCAATAAGAAAACCTCTTTTTTATATTTTTTTAATTAAAACAATGGCCCGTTTCTCAAACGATGTTTAACGCTAATCACTCCCCTCAGGTTAAATCGCAATTTGAACGCCCGCTAAAAAACGCACTTCTCAAAGCTTGGTTAACATTTAAAAAAAACTTGTTTAAAAATTTTAAGCCGAACATCGTTTAAACATGCCTAAAACGTTGTAAAACTTAGACTTGTGGTGCGGGTGGTAGTTTAAGGCGTGTTAACTTCACGTTTTCACATAATGCCTGATATTTTTCAGCTCTATGTGATACTCGTGGTTAGATCAGTTTTACCGTCCTTTATTTCTGTTATCTTTCTTTTCCGCGTCCTCAGTTCATTTCTCTTCTCGTCCATTTTTTGCTTTGCTCTATTTTCAATGCCGTTTTATTTGGGTTCTAGTTTTGATGATAGCAAGTGCGGCACAATACCAACGACATCGACATAAAACATTTTTAAATAGGCCAGGTGTTTTTTCTCCACTCATTCCAACAAATTCTAAAGCTCCTTGCTGTAACCCGACATTCTTGAATTTTACCCGTGGGCTTCATGCGTTCATTACCAACTACGGAGGCAACGTGTCTGGCATATCAAATAGGGTTCACGCACACGTTAATGATATAGGCTAAGATCTCCAGTCTGTGGATGATTTTACGACGGCGTTGAAAAAATACAGTGGTTGCTAAACGAACTTGTTCAAATATTTAACCTGCGGTGTTTTTAAACAGTGCGTTTAGCTACCACAGTTTAGGCCTAATAATACCACCGTTATTTTAACATCGTTTGTAAAGACGGCCCAATTTGTCTATATTCGGGAGTAGTTTCATAACAATTTTAAAAAGCGAATGTTAAAATCAAAGAACATCGCCGGATAAGGAGAAAGTTTATCTATTGCTGGTTTTTAACATAATACCACTTTATTACATAAATTCGTTTGTAATGTACAATAAGCCCTTTTTAAAACAAATCTTACTAGTACTTGCCAAGTGTCCCGACTTTTTGGCTGGCAGCCGACCCGACTGCGCATGCGATATCTTAACTCAAAAAGGGCTTATTATAATACCATTATAATTAAATTTTCCATATTGAACCATTCCCCCACCGCCCCAAATGTCGGCTTTGCAAGGATTGCATTATTTCTTCGCACTTATGGATTAAGTAACATATGTGGTTCTGGGGGGACCATTTTCGCATCTCAGGGGAAGAACACTATTGAAATTGTCAAAAACATCTCCTTATTACATACATACCATACCACATAGAGGTAACCCGTATCACATGATTTAAATAATCGCGGTAAATTAAGCGACGTGTCTGGGTCATGCATTCATCATTAGATGGGCCATTGCCCGTGGGTTTGGAAATGCCAGCCTTACACCCTATCCATTTCATAAGGCAAGTGTCCCCCGGGCACTTTCCACATTACTTTGGCCATTTACCCCAATTTCCAGAAACAAGCCTGTCCCCTGTTCACCACTCATTCGTTAACAAACAAAATTTTCTCATAAAGTGTTTCGTATCTCATTTTGTGTTTAATTTACTGTATAAGTGAAATTTCCGCGGTAACCTATATTTCATCACATTTTTCACGATTTTAATCAATTTTGCCAATGCGCAAGATAATTTAATTTCACGGTATTGACATCAATGCAATGCAATCTATTGCCAAAAGTATTTGCGCGAGTCATTATTTTCGTGGTTTTCTTTCACTCGCGGAATTCGTGAAAATAAAAACCTCGCGAACATTTCCACTTACATACAGTGTAAGTTGGGTTATTATCTTATTAAAAAAGGTAAGGTGTAACCATTATTTCAGTCAACTACAGTTGTCCAAGGATTTCTTCCATATCCAGTCAAATTCATGTGGTGACTTTCAGCATTCATAAAGTTTATTATGAAGAGGAACTTAGTGATTGGATCAAAAACCATGCATTGATAATTTGTCCATGCACGGTGCGTAATTAATGACGTACGCGAGTGCCTAGAACGGTTACGGCGCGAACGTTGGATTGATTCATTTATGATCGGGTATGTGCATCTTTTCGTTAGAAACTTGCTGCATTGGATTTCATACAGATTCAGAGTTTTCCTTGAAAACTGTCTATGTAATAACATATGAATTAGGTTAATGTCTGGTATATTTTTTATTTCTCGTGCATTGCCAAAACTCATGCACTTGCGTCCGTTTGACCATACTCATAATTGCCACCCCTGCTGGGCTTGTGCCATTATTCGTCGTCAAACGGAGCGAGCTTGCATTGATTTTTGGCCAATACACTCGAAGCTAAAAATATTCAGCCATTAACCTCTAAATGTGGAACATTGTAGGTAGTTTATATCGATCAAATAGATCCTAAATATATAGTTTAATAGTTTAATAAATCAACGCTTGAGTTATCTGGGCATTGTACACATAATGGTACCCTCAAGACCATCGGTCAGATCATCCATTACGTGTCAATTATAATGAACTGAGAAGTTATCCACTGTGATGGGTGAGCTATCATCCAATCAAAAGTTTTGTTTCTAGCTGCTTAGGAAATGTAAATGAATTCCCTAGTAGGCATAGGACTTTGTACTGCTACATGAGACAACCACCCAACTCTGGCATGACTGTGATATTTTGGCAATCATTTGCTTTCTGCACATATGCTATAGGGTAACTTTATCCACTCGATCAATTTTATACCATCTTCGATGAAAAAAATCAAAATTGATGGTAAAATGTAAAATATAGACGGCCTCCTTAACTCATCCGACGATGTCCTTTATTTATCGTGTATATACTAGACATATCTGGGAAAATTATAGCAAATTTGCTATAACCTTTTGCACACTTTACAATGCTAATAAAGAGAAACTAGATTGTCGAAATATGAGAACAACAATTTTTTCACTACAATATGCCAAAAATAGAAACTTTTTCAATTCATACCCGATTTACAAACGTTGGATTTCGTTCACAAGAACTCCTTCATAAGTTTCTTCAGGGTAACGTTTTTGCTTAATCTACAGGATTTTTTCAAAGGCCGTGATAGTATTGATGCAATTGACAATGCATACAATCACTGTCACTGGACTTGGTAACAATCTCCGAAACAGTGCGTTGGCGGTCAAGAAACCTATATATTTTGACGTCGCCATTCGTTTATCGCGTAATCACGAACCCGTGACAACAGGACAAAGTATTCTATAAATCTATTATGTTACAAAGGAATATTAACATTCAAAACCGCTGGGGTTGCAATGTTAACTTCACACTTGTGATTGTGTTTTGATTGGTATGAGTAAACGGTAATTATGCATTGAACTAGGTCGTGCATGGACCGTGGGACCACCTATATCAAATCGTCACACATTTTTTTCAGGTTTGTACTCTGTATTACTGTACGGCGGTCCGGTAAGTAAGTAATCCTGTTTCTAAAATTGAAAAAAAAGTTGTCGTAAATTGAAACCAGTGTTTAAAAATTCTCAAGACTGGACAAATATCGAAAGGCATTGTGGGAAAAATGAATGCGGCCGTAGCGATTGCGTGTCACTTTTCCGTGTCTGCGAGCACCGAAGTACCCGACAAAAACGTTCAATTTTCTCGCTACCATGTTAAAAAATTTTACAGCGTACGTTAATTTACAGTAAATACGTTGTACAAAAATTATCAGTATTTAACGTAATTTGGAAATACAGCAAAATACGTAAAATTTTATTTTTTACCAGGTTCCAGGCCTTAAATGGGACTCAATTTTAATTTACAAGTGGGGCCTTTATTCGGAATTATAATGAGCATCAACATTCTTATACACAATTATGAATTTCAAATTTACGATTAAGTACTAAAAATTGGACCGGAAAAAAAATACTGTACATTTTACAGGAAAAATACTGGCAGCAATTATGCCAACAAAATCGTCACGTTAAAATTACAGGTTTTACAGGTTTCGTTCAAATTACTGTATTATTGAACCAGTTTGATGTAATTATTTTACAACAAACTGTAAATTGTACAGTATATGCGCGTAAAAATTTGTTGATAGGCCTACAAAGTTAGGGGGTTCGGCAGGGCGTTGTATTCTCCACACATTGACAATCCTATAATAATTCACCAAAGTTATATGTTTTTATATTTTTGATTAAAATTAATTTTTAAGTATATGTAATTTGACGGTAATTGTTGGCCAGAATTGCCTGCCAGGATTTTCCTGTAAAAATTACAGTATTTTTTTTACAGTGTAGGTTATTAGGTTCAGATCCAATTACGAATACATATTCAAAACAAAAATGGAACGGGACCCTCTGATGGCAAAAACTCCATAGAACCCCTTCGTTTTCCGGAGATATTTGAGATTTAGTTTCATTTACACACATTCTCTATGACGGACTGATAACGTTAGTCTCTCGCGCAGTATCAGTTAAATAATGTCTTTCGCTGTCTTTGAAACAGACTACACCGTGGGAAATACTTACCGGACCGCCGTAGTATTACTGTACCTATCCTGGTTCATTTTGTTGTTTTGCCAGGTATATGTGAGAGTTATTTTTTCAAGGTCCGT
This sequence comes from Ophioderma brevispina, assembly GCA_023653785.1. NCBI lineage: Eukaryota > Metazoa > Echinodermata > Ophiuroidea > Amphilepidida > Ophiodermatidae > Ophioderma > Ophioderma brevispina. The sequence continues at coordinate 15,612 of JAMKCH010007974.1, forward strand.
TGAAGGTAGTGTGGGAACTCCAAAAAATCATAATTTCATACACCATATGGTGCACCCCAGAGGGTGTTTTGAGTCAATCCCACAATGCACCAGTTTTGGGAAATTTCACCTCAATAGGGTCATGTGATCACATAAAAATCCCATTCTTAACACATAAAAAACCTGACTTTAACGCTCGTTTTAGCCCACAAAGCGTTAGTACTTGGAATATTTTGCATGATTATGAAATGTCTGCTGGTTCTTAAACTTTTGGAACACATTTTATCCCTAAGTACTGACATGTGTTTAGTACAGTACGGTATAGCCACATTGCTATGCATCATGGGATTGATTCAAAACACCCTCTGGGTGCACCCTAAAGACTTTCTTTTCAATCTTGTTGGTATCGTCTTGGCTCCTGTTATATTGAGTAACATAAAATTCAAGACGCTCTTGCAAATCAGCTTTCAGCTGCCGGTAAGTATTACATAACATTTAACAAAATTAATAAAATGTATGCAGTAATGACGTGTATCCTTTATTTATCATCACTTTATTGATTAAATCAACAAAGGGATAAAGATATTTACAAAGTCTATAACAATGCCTAAAATGGCGGTACGCAAGACATACGATTGTATGAAATGGGTAATTAACATGCAATTAAAGGAACATAAAGATAAATATAAAAAGCAGCTACAGCGATAAAAATGCACACATGCGATACACACACCCACAACGCACACACACATTCTCGCGCGCTCACGCACACACGCACACATTCTCGCGCACACACATTCGGGAATACACACGCATACACACACGCCAACACACACATGCGCCAAAACCCACCAAATCACTCATTCACAAAGCACCTACATACACATAGACAAAACTTACAAACACATATCCATGGTCTATTATAATAATAATAAAAAAACATGAATATAATAAACCATGGTTTATAATAAACTATGAATGGCATAATCACTTACCAGCGATCGTGCGTAGGCACCGATGGCCAGACACGCAAGCAGGACAGCCACAAACGTGCGCATGGTAGAGGTCGCCTATTTCCAGTTGCTAAAACACCCAGAAAAAGTGCAACAAATATTAAATTAGCCGAGAAAGTACCGTGTTCTATGCTGAGCAGAAACGTTCCAAGTGCAAGTGGTACTGCCCAACGCATCTTTTATATACTTTGTATAGCCAATGAGCTTGCAAAGTATAATTATGGGGTGTGGTCTCTACAGTGTTTCTATAAGCTATTTAAAGGAAAACAGAGCCACGTGTATTTGTTTAAGTTTCAACTCCTACGGTATATTCAGTATAAAATATGGTTAATCTGATATAAAACAGTTATTTTTACTGAGCGAATCCATTTAAGTTGGGAGCATTTCTTTTCAAAATAAAAATTATATTTCAATTTATTTTCACAAACTGGTCAATGAGAGTGACTGGTGGTGAGCAATCATGTAACATCAGTGACTTCATTAGACCAGCCGTGAAAGGTTGCGTATTCTCAAACGATGTCTAACGCTATCCAATTGGTTAAATCGTAAGTTTTAACACTCCTAAAATAAACGCACTTCTAACGCATAGTTACTAACTTTAAACGCTGTTTAAATTTTAGTCCAAACATTGTAAACATATCTAAACGTTGTCAAACTTAGACTTTGGTTCGTTTCTCGGGGGTAGTTTAAGTAAGGCTTGTTTAACTCTACGGCTTTCATCATGCCTCAATATTTTCAGTTATAGCCTATGTGATCTCGTGGTTAGAAACCCGGGGGTTGACCCATCTCCTTTATTTCTATTATCTTTCTTTTCCTCAGTTTTGTTTTCTTCTAGTCCGTTTTCCTTCTATTTTAATGCCTCGTGGTGTGTCTCTGATATACAATTGAATTATTTAGTGCAGCACAGCGGACATACAACCGTTTTTTTAAAATAAGGCCGTTGTTTTTCTCATGGCTGAACAAATTCTAAAGCTCTTGCGTAACGCAACATTCTTGAAACATTCTCCAAACATCCCTGGAGCCGCCTTTTGATCAATGAACATAGCGGTTCTGTTCACAATGCATCAAGGGCACTCTCTTGATACAAAATAAAGATAAATTACCAACAGAAATTAACAATGAAACGTACTTTTAGACTTCATCGATAAATTAATTGAGACGTTTGCTATACATCGTTTAACAATAAGACCATATTCATGAAGTTTTGTTTATTTGTTTTTTTGTTTGTTGTTGGTTTGTTTTATTTGCGTAGCGATTGTTTGGACGATTTTATCCCAAAATAAATTTTAAAGAACACCGAGACAGATAAAGTAAGATACGACCATATTCACCACTTTCCATGGCTATTATCCAGGGCTAGAATATTGTGTTGGTTCGGCTAAACTTGATTTGATTCGGTTTAATTAATATTGGGCCGTTTCGCAAAAGAGTTTTTAAAATAAACGGGGTTAGGCCTAAAACCCTGGGTGTGGGTTAGCTAAACGCACTGTTTTAAAAACCCAGGTTTAAATGTTAACAAGTCGTTTAGAGCTAATCACTCTGTATTTAAACGCCGTACATATCATCCACCGAATCGTGGACTTATCGTCGCCTATATCATTACGTGTGCGGTGAACAATATTTATTATTCAGCAATGCCTTCCGTAGTTGTAATGCATGCAGGAAGCCCCTGTAATTTCAAGATGTCGCGTTAGCAAGAGCTTTGTATTTGTTTACTGGTGGAGACAAAACCCCAGGCCTATTTAAAACTGTTTTTAATGTCCGATGGCCGCACTGGCTATCATTCAATACTATAACTATAACACGAGCATGAAAATAATGCAAAGGAAAAATCGACGAGAAGAAATCACTGATGACTCGGAAAGAACTATAGAGAAATAAATTTAGGTACTGGTCCGAACCACGAGTCATCACATTATAGCTGAAAATATCAGGCATTTGATGAAAACGTGAAGTTAAACACCTCCTTAAACACTCCCCGGCCAATTCTAAGTTTTAACAACGTTTTTATGCTTGTTTAACAATGTTCGGCTAAATTTAAACAGCGTTTAAAGTTAACCATAATTTGAGAATTGCGTTTATTTAGCGGGCGGTTAAATAAATTGCGATTTAACCATTGTTAGCGTTAAACATCGTTTGAGCATACGGGCCATTAGCTTTTTAAAAGTGAGTGTTACAAATATTTGCGTTGGTCAGTTGGCTCTAAACTTGACTGGTGTTTGTTCAATTATTGAATTATTTATATATGTTCATGGATGACTAGCTTTCAAAAACCCCCCCCCCCCCCCCCAAAAAAAAAAAAAAAAAAGGGGTTGGGGGGTGGGGGGGGGTGGGTGGGGGGTGGGGTGGTGGGGGGGGTTGGGGGGGGGGGGGGGGGTGGGTGGTGGGCCCCCCCCCCCCCCCCCCCCCCCCCCCCCCCGCATAATGGAAATTTAAATCAGTTCGTTTAAAACCATGCACATTGTCACAAAAGCACAAGACCAGAAAATACATTGAATCCAACCACACCAATCCCCTTAAATATCGGCATAACCACTGTAAATAAGAAAATCACTAGAAAATATGAACAAACAACGGGTTACTATAGTAACTAAATTTCCCGGTAACAGTACAGCCCGACATTTTTTGGCGAAATTGAGTTTTTTTGCATATTATGTAATTACATGTCTTTTCATGTAACCAAATATTGAACAAAACTAACGTCAGTTTGTAGGTAAATTGTTTGTTCACTTTTGGAAATCACACCCAAACGCCAAATGAACGTCTTCCAAACAGACCAATCTGCATTCGGCTGTTTGCGCAACACCTAAAAACCACCGTATGACAAGCTTATAAATCTCATTGATTTGTAAATGAATGCGCAAGATCTGATCGAAGTTGATGTTAGTACACGACTATCAAGCGGTCTCTGAGACGATTTTGCCACAACTGTAAAAATATGTCAATTTTGGCAGTATTTTAATGGTCTAATAGCCAAATCGGCATTGTACCTTCCGGTAATATTTTTAGGACTCCTGACCTATGACCCTGTCAATATTTTCAGGAAATTGCCTTTTGATAATTCGAAAAAATACTTCTAAGATAGTTTTGATATTAAAAATACAAAACATGTTTTTATATTCAGTTCGAAATTTTTATGGCATATTTTCTTATTGACATATTGCTGAATATTCAAAACATAATTCCCTTCAACAAACCCTAATACTGATTGTCAAAGGTCGGAGTCCTAAAATTCGCTAAAACTACCTTCTCCACAATGCACCAAAAATCTGTAATGCAATTAAATTACTGGTAAAATTACTGTATACTGTAAAATAAATTCAATCAAAAAAACTTAAAAACATATTATATTGGTGATTATGTGAGAGCCCTATCCGCAATGTCAAACAAATTTTACGGTGCATTACTGTAAAATTTTTAGTTTGTTGTAAACATAAGGCATAAACTGAAAGCTTAAGAATTGCTGCCAGGATTTTCTGTAAGATTTACGTAATTTTTCCTGTAAATTTTAGTGCTTAAACCGTAATATTGTAAAATCCCTATAGTGTTTAAAGGAGGATGGCCCATTTTAAGTATATAAGTTTTTGATCTGGAGAGAATGGCCTTCACTCCAACCCCAATCTGTAAAGTTTCGCGGCCGATATTTCAGTCCGTTTGATGCGAGAGCTCAAACGTGATGTGTAACCCATTAGTACTGTGTAAAATTAATATTGGTCGACCAAAATGGGGCACAATATCGCTCATAACTTCCAAACCAAACATCCTTTGGCCTTAAAGATTTCACAGGGTAAATGTGGGAGAAAATAATCGCTTTCTTCTGATACAAAATGTTACACCACTTCCGGTAAAATCTCGGGCTTCTGGAGGACGAGGCTTATGACGATCTGGCCCTGGACCTTTAAGCTTATTACTTCATCCGCAATGAATATAAGGAAATGAAGGAAATCGGGTGTTTTAATTGATTTTCATGACTTCAGACCTTTGAAATACGGTAAAGCGACACTTTTTCTGACAACATTTTGTAAAAAAGGAGTGTGGTGTTGATGTCAAAAGTGGTTTTTTGAAAGCAATGATTGTTGTGACAAACCAAAATAATGTGTCCTCTCTTCAAAAACCTTTAAAATTTTCTAAAAAATCCATGTTCTAAGTGGACGAACAACGAAATATCCTCGAAATTTAGGGGGAACTAATTTGTTTGAGAACCCCTATAACTGTGTTATTAATATCTCAACATACGAAAGGGGTTTTCCTTTGATCTCAAGTATTTACAATAACATATTTAGTACTTAAAAGTATACGCGTCCTCGCTATAAGCGATTTGTTGTTGTTTTTTAAGACTATCTTGTCTAATATATCTTGCTTAGGAAAAAAGAAAAAAACATGACATTTATATAACATAGTTCACACTGACAACTGGCCGTGAACCGTCCAGCGACAAAGAACAACTGGACTATAACTTTTGACCAATTGACCCGTTGAATTCCATTTGATAAGTATTCGTGAAGTCAATATCTGTCATAAGACACCTCTGCTGTACTGATTTTTGATCTGAACTTACTAAAACGCTTCAGATCAATATTTGAACATAATATTTTACGCTCCTTGAAATATTAGGAAACTGAAATATGCAATATTTTGGCGTCGCCTGCCTTACAGGCAATACTCATGGGATTACTTTGTCCACTCTTGTTGTCTGTTGATGTATGTTTTGTCTGTATGATGATGAATGAAGATGATGATATGTAGTTGTCTGTGTCAAAAATGATAACATTTATACTTCGATGGAATTTACAAACCCCTGAGTCGGGTGACTATAGAACAAATACCCAAGACCCAAAACAAAAAAGACCCAAGACCCCTCAACTATAAACAAGACCCCCTCAACTATAAACAAAGACCCACCTACTTGTAAAACAAGACCCCCCCTCAAACTATAAAACAAAGACTTCCCTAACTATAAACAAAACCCCTCAACAAAAAACCAAGACCCACCTACATCTAAAACAAAGACCCCCCCCTCACTATAAAACAAAGAACCCCCTCAACTATAAAACAAGACCCCCCTCAACGATAAAACAAAGACTTATCCTCACCTATACAACCAAGACCGCCCCTCAGCTATAAACGAGACCCCCTCAACTATAAACAAAGTCACCCCCCTAACTATAACAAAGACCCCCCTTCCATAAACAAAGACTCTTTCCAACTATAAAACACTGACCCCCTCAACTATAAAACAAAGACCCCCTCAACTAAAAAACAAAGCCGCCCTCAACTATAAAACAAAGACCCCCCCCTAACTAATAAAAAACAACACCTAACTATAAACAAGTACCCATCAACTATAAAACAAAGACCCCATAAACTAATCAAACCAAGACCCACCTAAATATAAAAAAGAAAGCAAAGACCCCCTGAACTATAAAACAAGACCCCCTGAACTATAAACGAAGGACCCCCTCAACTATAAAACAAAGACCCACCTAACTATAACAAAGACCCCCCTCAGCTATAAAACAAAGACCCCTCACGATAAAACAAAGACCCCCATCCCGGCTCAGATATATTTTATTTTGATCGGCAGGCTTGGCAACTTAACTTACGAAATGCCGGAAAATAAATAAATGTGGAAAATTACCGTCATCAGGGGCTAGCCAGAGGGGGGGCAAACATGCCCCCCCAATTTGCCCCCCCCCCCCCACCGTGATTTTTCGTCGGTACATAACGGTCCGTCGGTACCCCGGTCGGTACCTTTGTCTAAAAATCTGTACGCCGTTTTGTTTTAAGCGCGAGGTGCATGATATGAAATACAATAGGTTCATACAATTGGTTTACTGCTGAATTGGTCAATACTTCTATCTACCTACTACTATCTTTACGGGTTAGCTGTGATGTTGCATTTGGGGGGCGACGTTAAACGCGAGCCGGAAAATTTGTTGTTACATACACGTGTCTATACATTCACAAATCTGTGCTGCCTCGTAAAAAAAATACTGGCTACGCCACTGAGCAGAGTCCGTTTTTTTTTTCTTTGAGTTCATTGCGATATCCGGTTATCGTGTTTTATGTTGAGATGTAAATGACTCCATTTCATTATCCTTGCCTCATGTGCAGCTTTTGCATGGAGAAATCTATCCAGACTGATCTCAAATGGCCGACGATCTATAATTCGCTGTCAGACTTTCTCAGACCCGACTAGGAAACAACACAAGAATGTGAAACAATATTTGCTGTTGGGTGATCACAACATCATTTAAACACAGCTGTGTAGGGAGCGGAGATGACGAGGTCGAGTACAAACAAGTGCCATTTATGTTTTATGGAAATTACTCACCTGAGTATTGCGCCAAAAAACAGCTTACACACTGTGTACAGTGTGTGTGTGTAAGCTGTTTTGGCGCAATCCGGTAAGGTGATCCCCAAATATGTTTCACACAGCTGTTGGTGTGCATGAGCGGAGTGACGAGGCTGAGTACAAAAAACAACGTGCGTTTTATGTTTTATGAAAATGACTCCCTGAGTATTGCGCCAACACAGCTTGTTTTGACGGCAATCCGATAAGGTGATCCCCAAATCAATGTACACACAGCTGTTATGGAGAGGAGCTGGAGAGGTTGAGTACAAACACTATGCAATGTTTAGTTTTATGCCAAATGGCCCCCCCCGAGTATGCGCCAAAAAAAAAAAGCTTGGGTTGACATATAGGCCGGACGCCGCGCCAGAGTAACCATTTCAATTGGGCGAGGCCACTTACTGTTTTTGTTTCAAAAACTGTTAGATAACTTCCATATAAATATAAAAGCTTTGTTTACAGCTCAACACAGCTTGCAATAATTTTCTTCAATACTTTTAAAACTGTATATGTTTACTTTAGGGTGAACTGCCCATTTAATAATTAGGCAGTCAACACATTTCCCGGTCACCTTTATGATATGATTCTGAAACATCTCGACCCTACCAATTGCACATAGTCTAGCTCGAAAAAAACAAACTTGAAACGTGTGCGGAAAATCAAATGGCGGCCAAAATCAAACAGCTTTTTTCAGAGTTACGGTACATGAAGTAGAAAGTTTGAAGCGATCACGAGAAAAGGGTGGTATTCGCTTGATATCGGGTATTGCAAATAAATCACCCTAACATTTAGTCAATAATAAATCACCATCCCATAATTATACAATTAAGAGACAAGAAAGGGTGGTTTTGAAATGAAATTTGTTTTATAGTCACCCTCTTGGGTCACAGGTGCAAACATGGGATCCCTCCATGTGTTGATGTGGTCAAAGGGCACATGCCAGGTCAAAGGTCATGAGGTCAAAGTTTTTAAGATAGCTCTAAAAATGTTAAAAATTGACCTCGATTGAAAACTTTAAATTTCAAATTTGAAACCAAACTGTTTATGGATATTACACGGAAACCCTCACTTGTTTATGAGGTCAAAGTTTCATATATCCATATCAAAGGTCATATGAGGCAATCCTTCACAACCGTGAGGCAGGGGGACACTTGGTGGGCCGAGGACGCCATGTATTTATTTTTGTTTCTAAAAATTGGCGATTTATGGGGTGGTGACAGTTAGTCATAGCATGGATCGAAGTGTAATAGGGGTACAAAAATTTAATGTTTTAATCGGTGTCTTGTTTGTTTATGCCTAAACGAACAACGATAATGCTTACGCTTATTTGATTTGTTTGCCAAGAATGGAATAGTGGTTGTAGATTGATAATTAATTGATGTAGACCTTGGAATACTGCAAGCGCCACTTTTCTGAAACGTAATTTTTGGAAAAAAGGGAAGTGTGTGTGTTGATACCAAAATGTTTTTGAAAGCAACTACTTTTGAAGGCTGCTGATAGTTTCCTCTGTTCAAAAACTTAAATATTTCTAACATCCAGTTATAAGTGAAGTATGCAACGAAAAGTTCCTTGAATTTGATGTGGGAACCTTTTGGAACCCCCTTAGTAGTAGTTAATTAATATACTTTTTTTAAAATAAACATTTAAGGGGTTAGGGTTCCCAAAATAAGTTCCCCCCCCCCCCAAAAAAAAAATTGGACATGGATCGACCATCAGGAATCCGTTTTTGTTGTAAAGGCCACTTTTTCTGGTGACATCATTTTTGGAAAAAGGAGGCTGTCTGATGCCAAAGGCGTTTTTTGAAAAAGCAACGACTTTTTGTGGCAGAGCCAAATGGTTTCTTCTCTCATAACCTTTTTAAAATTTTCCAAATCAGCAGTTCTAAGTAAAGTTATGCAACAAAAAGGCCTTGGAATTTTAGGGGTGGAGGGAACCGTCGTTATTAGTTATTGTGTAGATGGGTGATGCGCGATTAGAATCAAGCTTCATGTCAAAAACGCGTTTTCAAGGGTTTTTTTGAAAAAAATAAAAAAAGTAAAAAAAACCATTTCAAACAAAAATTTAAAACCACCCTCGTTCGTCATGATGGTTATCACCATATTTCTCCACTTTTCAAAAATACGGAGCGGACCCCTGCTTGTGTTTGGGGGAAATTGCTCCTAGATTCTTGAAAGACCAATAATCCCAAGTTTCAAAGGCATTATGGGTCGTTAATGGCTCTTAAAATTACACGTTGGCTTTTTCTACACTGGTGTTCTGTAAGAACACCATATTCCCTAGAATAATTACGAAAAAGTTCCTTCTGTTGCAATTATTTCGAGGTGCTGCTATATGTGCTTTAATGTTGGCCGCCCTTCATTCCCTGGTTACAGACAAAGGACTCAACACAACGCTAATCTGTCATGATATCAAGACCATTATGGAAATTATAATTTTATTTAATAGTATCATGATATTACTCAGATTTTGTAATGTCAGCTGGGACCGAGACAGTCGTAGAAAATGCACCATAGGAAAGTCGTAAATTACCACACCCCAAGATATACAAGGTGACCCTTATAAAACTTTACCCAAAATGAAAAATGATATTTTTCCACTTTTATGTGACGGACGTCCAATGAACACTCATGGAGATGTTATTTGCCCGTAAAATATAGCTCTTTTATTGGGCTATGAAGCATTGTACGTATAAGAAACTCAGAATTGAAAAAACTCTGTATAACAAATCAACAGAAAAATCCCATATTAAGTATACATGCTTAAGCAGAGCTGTAAGGAATAATGACAATTGCTTAGGCCAAAAGAAAAAAACAAATTTGTCTCAGAAGAAATGTGAAAATCGCAAGGCGAAATGCAGTTTTTTTTTTGAGGAAAACTTGCTATGAGAAAGCGGTTTTCTTTTTTTTCTAATGATTTTGCCATTTTTGCAATTTTTCGCCGCTTCGCGACCACATTTTCATTTTTTCAAATTAAAAGTGAGTAAAAACTTAAAAAAAAATTAGGCTGGTCAAAAGCAATTTTAAACCTAATGCGCGCGGTATTCTGAGAGACAAAATTGTTTTTTTCTTGGCCTATAATAACTGTAATGACACAGGAATACAAATTACAAAATCAACACTTCCCCGACTGAGACTGGAATTACTTTTTAAGAAAAAATTACTTTTTAAGAAAAAGGATTATTAAATCATATGATGGTACATGCATGGCAGTAGCTAGTACGCTCACTCATTAGATACAGTGCTGGTTGGGTGTTGACCTGACACGTTGCAGAGGAGTACAGTTACATTGAAATGCATGGGGTGATAGGGATTGAATTTCAACTTTGATACCACAAGAGGGGGCTATAGGTTTGCCTAAAACTTGTGACAAGACCATTGTTCACATTAATTGATATCTGTGGATTTTATTTCCATATGGGTAAGTGGCATCTTGCCTGAAAAAATTGTTCATTTTGGTGAGTGGTTCTCAGATATGGTCACTGAAACAATAAGTCAGCAAAACGTACTTATCCACGGCGCACATTTTCTTGGGCCTGGAATCCCAATGCCCAAATCTAGCAGACCGTGTCCTACCCCTATGATCCTGTGCTATGATTTCAGATTGAAAAGCCCGGTTGCCAAAACAATTTATGTGTACTTATCATTCCATCATGAAATGCACATGGACAAGTCTGCAGTTGGCTACCAGTTTTCTGTCTTGTGTGAGGGTTAAAGTTTTTTATGGGTCCACCCGGGATAAGAAAACGTCGACTTTGTTTTAAAAAGTTGACATATCCCGTTTGCCCGACAGCACTAGTGTCAGATACATTGATTTTAGTTCCCAAAATGACTAGTTGCTTCCTTCTGTGGGTATAGCATTTATACAAAAATACTGGTTATCGGAGCCGGTTGGGGGGGGGGGGGGGGGGGGGGGGGGGCATACAGTTGTAAATGATTGTCACAATGGGGGAAATAAGACTTCTTATAAAATTTCGCAATTTTTTCTTGAATTTGGAAATTATATTCTCACAGTGGAACTCGTCTAGGTAAATTTCATTTGGTTATGCCTAAAGTTATGTACTTTAAGCTTATTAACCTCAGAGGTCAGATAAACATATTTTATGTGTGTTTATTCTATTGAAACAAGGTTAACGTTCTCTTTCCAAAGACGACTAATGTAGTAGGATATTTTGGTTTAGACCATATAAGCAAATTCATAACAGATCTGAAAGTCGCATAGAAAGATATAAGTTAATTGAGCAAATTCAGCAATTAATAGCACATTTTTGAAGTTCGCCCCCAAACTTATAAACCCGTGTCGATGTGTAAGATGGTTGCAACAACACCCATTGTTATAGACTATTATATATTGTTGAACTTACAGCCTACTATAAGCAACTAAGTATACTTGAAGTTTGTAAGTAATTGCTCTTGACCAATAAACAAAAGTCGAATTAAATAAGTACTTCACTGGGGGGTCTCTTAGCATATAGTAACATTCAATACTTCGGCTTGTGTAATTATCATATTAACTGTTATCATAGGTTTCCGTTATGTTCGGAGCTATGAAAAAAATGCTTGTCGGAATTTGGAAAGCAATGCTATCCGACATCTGTGACGAAAGACAACGTTGTGTTCAAGAATATTTTATTGTTCAATTAAGACCTTCATCCTTGTGAGTGAGAAATATGACTTTGCTTAGCTATACGTATATGGCAAGCCATAAAGGCCATAACGTATTGCTGCAACGCGTTGCGAGAAAGTAGCAACGCGTTGCGACATTTCGGCAACGCGTTGCGACGTCGGCCAATCAAAATCATGATTTTCTGTGACGTATTTCAAAAAATAGACCCACAACGCGTTGCTAGATACTTTGCAACGCGTTGCAAACCTTCACAACGCGTTGCGACATTTCGGCAACGCGTTGCGACATTTCGGCAACGCGTTGCGACATTTCGGCAACGCGTTGCGACATTTCGGCAACGCGTTGCGACATTTCGGCAACGCGTTGCGACATTTCGGCAACGCGTTGCGACATTTCGGCAACGCGTTGCGACATTTCGGCAACGCGTTGCGACATTTCGGCAACGCGTTGCGACATTTCGGCAACGCGTTGCGGTGTCGGCCAATCAAAATCATGAATTTCTGTGACGTATTTTTTTTTTTTTTTTTTTTTTTTTTCGTTGTCGCTCTCTTTCCTTTCAGTATATATATTAACGACAATATTTGTTATGAAGTGTTATGGTCACGGTTGTTGTGACAATAGTCTGAAATAGAATTGAATTTTGGTTTGTCAGCATCTTTAATATAACACGTCAAACTGCGTCATTGTCGCAACCCCAACAACCCCCTTATAAGTTTGCTATCAAACATTAAATGCCAGTAATGGTGGTAAATTTGATATCAAAATATAAACCAACCTCTTTGTGACGTTGGAATGACGTCATAATCTCAGTAACTTCCCCAAATTAGTTGAAAATAGAGCGATTTTCAATTTACAGCCAATATTTGTACAAACACCGGGTTTTTGCTTTATCTGGAAGGAAACCGTTATACTCATCTCAGCTCTCACCAACATAATAAGTTACAATTTATAACTTATTAAGTATAAGTTATAAAATGAGCGCAATTCCATTGCTACTAGATAAGTACTAACCAACCTGTTTGTGACGTTACTTCCCAAAGTTAGCTGAAAATAGACCGATTTTCAATTTGCAGCCAAACTTATAAACCCGTGTCGATGTGTAAGATGGTTGCAACAACAAACCCATTGTTATAGACTATTATATATTGTTGAACTACAACTTACAGCCTACTATAAGCAACTAAGTATACTTGAAGTTTGTAAGTAATTGCTCTTGACCAATAAACCAGGCCCGTACGCAGGGGGGTGCGGGGGGTGCGGTCGCACCCCCCAAATTCCACAAAAGGGGAAAAAGGTCCACTTTTTGCCGATTTTTTTGGATAAAAAAGTCCAAAATGTAGAGAAAATATGACGAAAAAGTCCACATTTGTTGATGAGATGTTCAAAATGTCCAAAAAAGGACCATTTTAGGGGGATTAGGTCCATTTTTCCAAAAAAGGTCCACTTTTCGAAGACCCGCACCCCCCGTAAAAAAATCCTGCGTACGGCCCTGCAATAAACAAAAGTCGAATTAAATAAGTATTTCACTGGGGGGTCTCTTAGCATATAGTAACATTCAATACTTCGGCTTGTGTAATTATCATATTAACTGATAGGTTTCCGTTATTTTCGGAGCTATGAAAAAAATGCTTGTCGGAATTTGGAAAGCAATGCTATCCGACATCTGTGACGAAAGACAACGTTGTGTTCAAGAATATTTTATTGTTCAATTAAGACCTTCATCCTTGTGAGTGAGAAATATGACTTTGCTTAGCTATACGTATACTTTGAAACTCAGCTTTGCAATGGGATCGTTGACTGCCGGTGTAGAAGTTTTGTAGTTGTGAAGTTGTGTAGACTGCCGGTGTAGAAGTTTTGATAGTCCGCCGAAATATAGTCCACCTACAAAGGTAAAGAATAGGACACTCGATTCAGTTGAGTTAACTGTTATCATAGGTTTCCGTTATTTTCGGAGCTATGAAAAACGGGGTGAAACACCTCATGAAACACGGAATATAATGTAAAACAAGATCATAAAGGTGGACGTGATATTCAGCTTTTCATCCCGGAATTCCCATTCATAAGATACATTGCTAGCACGGGCTGAACAACGTGGAACACAGTTGGACGCAGGGTGGACAAGGGGTGAAACACCCCTTGATGAAGTAGTGAAATTCGTCAATATTTTCAAATATATAGGGCCTAAGGGTAAAAAAAATCACAATTTCTTTCACGTATAGCAAGGTGAATCCCGGAGCTTTTGCAGCGTATTTAAAGGTGCATTTCGTGATTTAAGCACCTTCTGTTTTATTCATTGATCACTAGATATCCTTGAGAAAAGCTTATTCTCAAAATTTGAGCTGATCCGGATCTTGCGGTTTTGTGTTATGAACAATTATTCGTTTCCCACGGTCCCATAGGCTACTGTGCTGTAATTTCTGTCCGTTTACGGACAGAAAATACAAAATTGCGAATTTCTCACAGAGTCGACCGAATTTGCACGTAAGATTGGGTACGCGTGGATTACTAAGGCTAACGGTTCAGATGATATAAAAATCTCAAGATTTTTAGGTAAGTCGGGGGACGAGGCTGTGGATCACGAAATGCCCCTTTAAGGCGTGAATTCTTTTTATTTTTACCATAACACCAAAACGTACGATTAGAATCAACTGATATTTTGGAGATTACCTTCTTTGAAGGTATTTATTTTTAAGGTTTTCTTTTAGTTCTTTTCTCTAACGTTATAGTCTTTCTACCCGTGGGCTCAGATGTACAAGAGGTACAAAATTGGGTATTCGTACACACCACCAAGTTTAAGAATTGACGTGACCTCTATATCATTTGCCTGCTAAGTGAATCTCACTCTCACGACTTGAAGAAATTTAACGAGGTGTAATTGATTACTTCAACACCGTTCCTTTGACGTTATTTGTTACAGACGCCCACACTTTTTTTCCTTTTTTATTTTTCCAGCATTGCATAACGCTCACTATTTACTTAAAAGCGTTCCCTCAAATAATACGCTTAGTTGATTTTCTTTAGTAAGATAATATGCAACTGTGCAGTGTATACATCAGTTACCAAAGCTCACACCGGTAAACACTTTAGCAAAATGCGTGTGTTATTTGTGTTGTTTGCGTCAAACTTGGTTGGATTTGACCCGGGGGTTGGCACTCCCATCTTTGAGGTGACGCTTATGTAAGGTTGAGACCTCGATTTTCCTCCAACACCTATATCCCTGCGCTAATCTCCACTCCTTCCACAGTGAGGTCCCCAAGGATACTAGCCTATTTTCTCCATCCTGAGACCCCGCCAACAAGCTCCTCCCATTAGGAACAATCCATTGCGTTTTTAGGGGAGAATATTTTCTAGCAGTATACTGCCATCCTATTGAATAATTGCCTTTGAAATGAAATGGTATGCTTCCTTAGTTTGGATTTATGAACAAGAGTTCTCATGATGAGATAGGATTAAGGCTTGCAACACTGAGATAATGGAATGAATATTTAGTACTTTTGGTAGGTTTACTATAGGTGTCCTCATAAGTGAGATGGGATTTAGGAACGAGGGTCCTCATGAGTGACATAGATTAAGGCCTAAACCAGAGATATAATTGTTTGAGACATCAAATTTAGGACATTTGGTGGTTAACTATAGAGGGCCTCAATAAGTTGAGATGGGAATATAGGAACCAGGGTCCCGATGAGTGAGATAGGATTAAGGCCTTGCAACACTGAGATAGAAATATACAATGAAATTTAGGAGGCCTTTGGTTATGTTACTAGAAGGGTCCCTCAGAATAGTTGGGATTTAGGAACCCGGGTCCCCATGAATTGAATAGGATTAGGCTTGAAACCCAGAGAAATATACTTGTAGAATGAATTTTAGGACATTGGTAGGTTTACTATGGAGGGTCCCCGTAAGTGAGAGGGGATATAGGTAACCCGGGTCCTCATTAGTGAGATAGGATTAGGCTGGAATGCTTACATAAAAATTTTAAATGACTTAAGGAATTTTGTTAGTTACTCTAGAGGGTCCACATAGGAGATGGGATTAGGAACCCGGGTCCTCATGAGTGATATAGGATTAAGGCTTGAAATGCTAATAAATACAAAAGTAGAATGAATTAGGACTTTGGGTGAGTTTACTGTATAGGTCCCATAAGTGAGATGGGATTTAGGAACCCTGGTCCCATGAGTGGATAGTTAATGCTTGAAAAGCAGAGATATACTTTACGAATAAAATTTAGGACCTTTGGGTAGGTTTTATCTCGAGGGTCCCCATAATGAGATGGGATATAGGAACCCGGTCCTCATGAGTGAGATAGGATAAGGCTTAAAATGCTAATACAAGAATTAGAATGAATTAAGACATTTGGTGAGTTACTCTAGAGGTCACCAAAGTGAGATGGGGGTTTGGAACCCTGGTCCTATGAGTTAGATGGATTAAGCCTGGGGGTCGTCATGAGTGCGATAGGATTACGGCTTGAAATGTTTATTAAAAATTGTAGAATGAATATTAAGGACATTTGGTGAGTTTTTACCCATAAGGGTCCCCATAAGTGAGATGGAATTAAGGAACCCGGGTCCACATGAGTGAGATAGGATTAAGGCTTAAAAATCTAAGCCAAAAGTGAAGAATGATATTAAGGACATTTGGTGAGTTAAACCCTAAAGGGTCCCCATAATGAGATGGGATATAGGAACAGGGGTCCTCATGAGTGAGTGAGATAGGATTAAGCGTTTTTTGAAAATGCTAATACAAAATTGTAGAATGAGATTTAAGGACCATTTGGGCGATTTTCCTCTTAGCGGTCCCCCCATAAGTGAAGAGGATTTTAGGAATCCGGGTCCTCATGAGTGTGATAGAATTAAGGCTTGCAACATTGAATATAATATACGAATTGGAAATTTTTAGGTCATTTGGTAGTTTTACTAGAGAGGTCCCACAAAGTGAAGATGGGAATAAGGAAACCAGGGTCCTCAGGATTGAGATAGGATTAAGGCTTAATGATAATACAAATGTACAATGACATTATGGACTTTGTGGTTTACTGTAGAGGGTCCCCATAAGTGAGATTGGATTAGGAACCCTGGTCCTCAGGAGTGAGATAGTATTAAGCTTAAACGCAGAGATTCTTGTAGAATAAAATTTAGGACACTTGGGGTAGGTTTTATCTAGAGGTCCCCCAGAAGTGAGATGGGATATAGGAAACCCGGGTCCTCATGAGTGAGATAGGATTAAGCTTAAAATGCTAATACAAAAAATGAGATAAGACATTTAGTTGATTTACTCTAGAGGGTCACCATAAGTGAGATGGGGTTTAGGAACCCTGGTCCTCATGATGAGATAGGAATTAAGCCTGGTCCTCATGAGTGATATAGGATTAAAGCTTGAAATGTTATTATAAAATTGGAGAATGAAATTAAGGACATTTGGTGAGTTTTTACCCTAGGGGTCCCCATAAGTGAGATGGGATCTAGAACCCGGGTCCTCATGAGTGATATAGGATTAAGGCTTAAAAGCTAATACAAAATTGAAGAATGAGATAAGGACATTTGGTGAGTTTAACCCTAAAGGTCCCCATAAGTTGAGATGGGATATAGGAACCAGGGTCCGCATGAGTGAGACAGGATTAAGGTTTTTGCAATGCAATACAAAATTGTAGATGAATTAAGGTTCAGTTGGCGAGTTCCTCTAGAGGGTCCCCATAAGTGAATGGATTTAGGAATCCGGGTCCTCATGAGTGAGATAGGACTAAGCTTGGCAAAATTGAGAATAATAATATACGAAGGAAATTAGGTCATTTGGTAGGTTTACTCTATAGAGGGTCCACATAATTAGTGAGATTTAGAACTCCGGTGTCCTAGCTGAAGCCTATGTCCCAGCTTTTAGAGTCCGCCGTACATTGTTTTTGAGTTTACAGTCCTAAGAAACATATGTTTTTGAAATAGGAATCCTGAGACACTAATTTTGATTTTCAGTGTCCTAGGGACTAGCGGTAATAACATGCAGTGTCATGGATAACAGGTAAAAAGGAATAGTCATAGACATTTGAAATAGTGGACTATGAATTTTCATAATACCTACACAATCGTCAGCGTCCAAAAGAATAAATTTGGAGGGTCCTGGGAGTGTTTGCATTAGTTTTGAGTGTCCCGTGCATTGAAATTTACAATCCTAGGACCATATGTTTTAATATTGGTGGTCCTATGGATAACCTAAGTTTGATTCCATGTTTCTGGAGACTATCGGTAATGAAACAGCAGTGTCCAATGGACTACAGGTAATAAAATGAGAGTCCTAGGACATTTAAAATATTGGACACATGAAGTTTATTACCTTACACAAATCTCAGGGTCCCTAAATTTGGAAAGTCCGGGGACGGTGTGTGCTAACTTTGGGTTTCTCATGGAGCTGGTTTTTCCAATGCCAGCATCCCAGCACAACTGAATGTCTGCGTGAATGGCACACCATTTATCCTCTAGAAGTAGTTTTTTAACAGGTTATATTAATTATGGTTTTGTGATGCTCTCATAACTCAGGAACATTCAACATCATGGTACACACCAACATCAATGTCATATGCACATAGTTTTTCAAATTGCGAACAATTTAATGTGGTCCAAAAGGTATAATTCCAGGATTATCCAACCCATGACAATTTAAAAATCGAAACTATGAATTCCCAAGCTTTTTTTTTGACAAATCCGTAAAATGAGAATTGCCTGGGAATTCCATGGTATTTTTTCATCATGTCATCTTTGAGTGTTTTTGTGACCAACGAGAAACGAAAGGGTAAATATCCTACTAAGTGTAGTATTCTTGGGTAAATGAGATTTTTTTCAATTGGTGAGTAAGTAATGGGAATTTAACAAAGTCATCTTGGGTACTACTCAATTATCTCTTCATGCATAATCTGTTAAAATACACATTTGAATCTTTGATATATTTTTTTACAATTTTTCATGAGAAAATTCCCATGCTCTTTTTAGATTCATGATGGAGTTTCTCATTCACCTTCTGGATTTCACTATGGAAATTCCCATGCATTTTTTGGATAAGAAGGGTGTGGAAATGAGAGGTTGTGGATATTTCTGAAAAGCCAAATGACTGCTTCTTTCCAAATCGGTCAAATTTGTTTTCAAATTATTGGTCTCGTCATGGCCATGGTTCACTGTTGTCACTTTTATTCTCTTTTATTCTTTGCAGTTGTTTATTTTTAAGTACTTCCAGTTATAAAAAATAATATCTTCGGGTCTATAACATAGCGACGGATGTTGTATTCTATCATTTATACATTAGGCCTAACCCTCGTCTACCGAAGGAGGGGGTGGTTACCACCCCCCCCCCCCACTTCAGGTTTTTCCCGGCTTGCTAAAACCTCCTTTTTGGTGCCAAATTATTTAAGTAATTGTCAATTGACATGTTCCGCTTCTTTTAATCCAAAAACAATCATCCACCGGGGTATAGGTAAGATACAGTGTGATCCCAAAGTGATGGATAGCACCACCCCCCCCCCCCCCTTCGGAAGAGAAGTACCAACATGCCTAACACAACACAGTGGAAACATCACAGACACTTGAATTTTGTACCATAGATAGGTCCTCCTCTTCTCTTTCCATTGATACCAAAATGAGTACCAACCATCTAGCATTACGTCACAATGACGTCATAAAGTTCGCATGTCAGCAAACTGCCATTCTATAGACACACAGAGTGAAAAATTCAATTTTTCGCCAAAAAGGTTAGCAAAATCAGATTTTCATGCGGCTTTTTGACTCTACTTGATACTAGTTTTATATAATTACAGCATTTTAGAGCTATAATAAGGTGTTCGATTCGCCAAAATTGCGAAATATCAATTTTCCACCCTATATTCAGTATTTTCGTACTTTCCTCAACATATGACGTCATGGTGACGTCATAATGGGGATTTTAGTACTTATTTGGTACCAATACAAAAGAAACTCTAAGCTATCCTTTGGTACCAAATTTACAGGAATCGGTGTTCAGTAACGAAAATCACAGGGAGGTGCCCCCCCCCCCCCCTTCGGGAGTTTTGTTACAAAAAATGGCTCAGTAGACTAGGTTTATTTTCCGAGTGTTAATCGCATTTTTTCAATTTTCTGTAATCATATAACCCTGTATATTGATGCGTACTCTGTAAAGTTGTACAACGATGAAACAAAGTTAAATGAATCCCATTTTTATTTTAGATTAAATTTTGTTTGTTGGAAGACAGCAAGAGTAAATATAATTTTGTAACGATTTATTTTAAATATTGAAGGAACTAAATCTAGACAATGTAACGTTTGAATGATTTGTTACATTACTAATTTTGTTGGTTGGGTCAATGTTCGTGCACATTTGGCCATTGAGAATTGCAGGCCAATGACCATTTGGTCCATTTAGGCAATTGTTAGTTAGTCCAATCGCCAGTTGGAATAGTTGCTAGTTGGGCTCCATTGCAAACACACTGTTTGTTCCAAATAGCCGTTTTCCCACACGTTCATTTTCCACATAATTACTAATTAGTCGAATTGCCAACATTTACATGCAACCTCGTACAATAATACGACGCAGAGGTCATGAAATGAATGCAATTGGTCTGGTAACAGACGAACTGGCTGTTGGAATACCTGAAAACCAACCATAAAAATAAGCGTTTACGGTAAAATATCGTAAAGATTACGTTAAATCGTCGTCAAAATTACGGTACATACCTGGCAACTGAGTTGCCAGCATTTTTCCTTAAATTTGACGATTTACCGTAATGTTTACGGTATTTTACCGTAAACGCTTATTTTTATGGTTGGTTTACTGGTATTTGACGTTGACCGTAAAATTACGGTCAACCGTAACATTTGCATGTAAATAACCATAATATGTTACGTTTTCACCGTAAAAATACGGTGGATCTTTTACAGTGTAAAGATGCAAAATAGCTGGCGCAATCGGATCCATTAACTCGCTCTCAAGTTTATGCTTGAGTTCATATATGTAGAAGTATTTTTTTTTTATGAACAAGCATTTCTTTAGAAGATGTGCTATTAAAATATTTGGCTATTAATAAATACGTCAATGTTTTCAAAAAAAAATAGTGTTGTTTGACCTAACGTTTTCTGCAATACTACCTCACACACAGTAGTCTATGGAAACATTGGCAATTTTGGCAATGTTTCTATAAAACTATATTGCATTTATTGAGAGCAGCACGTAAAACAGTTAATGATGTTAATAATTATAAATGTTCATTTGAACACGCAAAGATGTTAATGAGTGAGCAACACTTAACATTACATTGATAGCGTTCATCTTTCATTTTATTAACACCTGTTATTACAAATCAACGGCTCTGTTTACATTTCCATATTTGTGCGTTTAATATATATAGTATATAAATATTTTACCATACAAATGTGTTAATGACTGTTTAAAAATCGATATTGATTATCTTTTTCACACTGTATTTAAACATTACAAAAAACATTAAACATAATCCCACATCTCTTCATTTTTTACAAAAACTGTGTTATCTGTTTTAACAACTTCTCTGTTCATAATATTACAGCATGCTCTTTAAATATTCAATGTTAAATATCAAAATTTTAAAAAAGAAGAGTTAATTTAAAAAATGAAAAGGACAAAGTAATAAAATGACATTCAAAGAGAAGTAATAAAATCAACAATTAAAAAAATACAGAAGTAATAAAATTAAAAAATATTATATATAAAAAATAATTCCAACCCACTGACTATTAAAGTGATGCAACCAAGACTCCGAACTATGTACACAATCAGCAGAATCACGTTTACAACAATACATACACATACTAGTATACCATAATGGTGGTTTTATGAAGAATCTGCACCACTAAGCCACAGGGACTGGCAAGGATTTCGGCCTGCTTTAAGTAACCAAGTAACACTTTTATTAAAGTACGAGTAGCATTCTGTAAGCTTTGGGACCCTACATAACAGTTAACGCAGGGTCCTGGGGGAATACACAGCACAGGTTAGGGTCCTGGGACATACATAGTACCACAGGGTCCTAGTCCGGGTCGCACTAGTAAAACTTATTTTAGTTTTCAGAAGCTCTGGGTCCTAGGACACACAGGAGGTTTCTGAATCCTGATTAAAGGTCGAGATGGGCGTCCGTTCGACACCTAGAGTCCTAGGAATTTCTGATAGTAGGACTCTTACATTCCTTCACACCGGGTCCTCTATGAGTGAGAGAGGATTAAGGCTTAAAATGCTAATACCCAAATTGTAGGATGAGATTAAGGACATTGGTTGAGTTTACTCTAGGAGAGTCCCATAAGTGAGAGGGACGATAGGAACCGGGTCCTCATGAGCGAGATAGGATTAAGGCTTGAACTGCATAGATATTAAAAATTGTAGAATAACAGTAAGGACAAAAACGGTGAGTTTACTATAGAGGGTCCTAATAAGTGGGATTTTAGAAACCCGCGGTCCCATGATGAGATAGGATTAAGGCTTGGAACGTAGAGATATAATATTAGAATGAAATTTTAGACATTTGGTGGGTTATATAGAGGGTCTCCATACGTGAGATGGGATGTAGGAACCCGGTCCTCATGAGTGTGAGATGGATTAAGGCTTCAAAATCTAACAATAAAATTTAGAATGAAATTAAGACATTTGGTGAGTTTGCTCTAAAGTTCCCTATAGTGAGATGGTATATAGGAACCGAGGGGGCCCTCATGATGAGATAGGATTACGGCTTAAATTCATATACAAAATTTTGATAAATGAGATGAGGGCCATTTGGGTGAGCTTTAACCTCTCAGAGGGTCCCCGTTCTTTTTATTTTGTTTTCTTAAATTTACTTATAGTGAGATGGGATATAGGACCAGGTCCCATGAGTGAGATAGATAAGGCCTTGCCAAGCAGAGATAATAATATTAATGAAATTTAGATCATTTTGGTAGGTTACTATAGAGGGTCATCATAAATGAGATGGGATTTTAGAGACACCCGGGTCCACATGAGTGATATAGGATTACGGCTTGAAACGCAGAGATATAATTGTAGAATGAAATTTAGGACATTTGGTAGGTTTACTATAGAGGGTCCTCATAAGTGAGATGGGATTTAGGAACCAGGGTCCTCATGAGTGAGATAGGATTAAGGCTTGAAACGCAGAGATATAATTGTAGAATGAAATTTAGGACATTTGGTGAGTTTACTATAGAGGGTCCTCATAAGTGAGATGGATTTAGGAACCAGGGTCCTCATGAGTGAGATATGATTAAGGCTTGGAACACTGCGATATAATTGTGGAATGAATTTAGTACATTTGGTAGGTTACTATAGAGGGTCCTCTATTAAGTGAGATGGGATTTAGGAACCAGGGTCCTCATGAGTGAGATAGGATTAAGGCTAAAATGCTAATACAAAATTGTAGAATGGAGAATATATAAAGGGGCATTTCGTGATCCACAGCCTCGTCCCCCGACTTACCTAAAAAAAGTTGACATTTTCATATATAAGAACGTCGAACATTGTAATCATGGGGATGGGTGCCGACTCTTACGTTGCATAATTCGGTCCCCAGTGTCTGTAAGAAATTCGCAATTCTTTATTTCTGTCGTAAACGGCCAGAAATCCAGAAATTATAGCACAGTGGCCTAGGGACCGTGGGAAACGAGAATTCGGATTAACACCAACCGCAATTAGGGGATCAGCTAACAAAGTTGTGATAAGATTTTATCAAGGGTGTCTGGAAAATACATAAGACCTAAGACCGAAGACCTAAGACCAAAGACCTAAGACATAAGACTAAAAAATTACTTAGTCGTAGAATGAAAGTGATGTCTTATGTCTTCGGTCTTTGTTTTCCAGATCCGTGTGAGGGTGTCTGGAAAACAAAGACCTAAGACATAAGACTAAAAAATTACTAGTCATAGAACAAAATCGATGTCTTATGTCTTCGGTCTTTGTTTTCCAGATCCGTGTGTGGGTGTCTGGAAAACAAAGACATAAGACATAAGACTAAAAATTACTTAGTCGTGGAACAAAATCGATGTCTTATGTCTTCGGTCTTTGTTTTCCAGATCCGTGTGTGGGTGTCTGGAAAACAAAGACCTAAGACTCACAAAATACTTAGTCGTAGAACAAAATCGATGTCTTATGTCTTCGGTCTTTGTTTTCCAGATCCGTGTGTGGGTGTCTGGAAAACAAAGACCTAAGACATAAGACTAAAAAAATAGTCGTAGAACAAAATCGATGTCTTATGTCTTTGGTCTTTGTTTTCAGATCCGTGTGTGGGGTCTGGAAAACAAAGACGTAAGACATAAGACTAAAATATTACTAGTTCGGTAGAACCAAATCGATGTCTTATGTCTTCGGTCTTTGTTTTCAGATCCGTGTGTGGGTGTCTGGAAAACAAAGACCTAAGACATAAGACTAAAATATTACTTAGTCGTAGAACAAAATCGATGTCTTATGTCTTCGGTCTTGTTTTCCAGATCCGTGTGTGGGTGTCTGGAAAACAAAGACCTAAGACATAAGACTAAAAAAATAGTCGTAGAACAAAACCGATGTCTTATGTCTTCGGTCTTTGTTTTCCAGATCCGTGTGTGGGTGTCTGGAAAACAAAGACCTAAGACATAAGACTAAAAAATTACTTAGTCGTAGAACAAAATCGATGTCTATGTCTTCGGTCTTTGTTTTCCAGATCCGTGTGGGGGTCTGGAAAACAAAGACGTAAGACATAAGACTAAAAAAATAGTCGTAGAACAAAACCGATGTCTTATGTCTTCGGTCTTGTTTTCCAGATCCGTGTGTGGGTGCAATGAATAAAACGGAAGGTGCTGGAATCACGAAATGCACCTTTAAGGACATTTGGTGAGTTTACTATAGGGGTCCTCATAAGAGAGATGGGATTTAGAACCGGGTGCCTCACGAGTAAGATAGATAAGGCTTGAACGACAGAGATATAATGTAGAATTTATGGACAGTGGTAGGCGTTACTAGGAGGGTCTCGTATGTGACATGGATTAGGAAAACCCGGGTCCTCATGAGTGATATAGGATAATGCTTGGAAAACTGAGAATGACTGTATAATGACATTTAGTACTTGTTAGGTTGACTATAGAGGGTCCTCATAAGTGAGATGGATAGGAACCCGTGTCCTCAGTGAGTGAGATAGGATAGGCTTAAATGATATAAAAATTGTAGATGAAATTAAGAACATTTGGGAGTTTTACGATAGAGGGTCCTCCTGAAGTGAGAGATTTAGGAACCGGGTCCTCATGGGTGAGATAGGGTTAAGGCTTAAAATGATAATACAAAATTGGAGAATGAATTAAGGACATTTGGTGAGTTACTATCGAGGGTCCTCATAAGTGAGAGGGGAGTTAGGAACCGGTTCTTTATGAGTGAGATAGGATTAAGGCCTGAAAGGTTAATACAAAATTCTAGAATGAAATTACGACATTTGGTGAGTTTACTATAGAGGATCCTAATAAGTGAGAGGGGATTTGGGAACCAGGGTGGTCCCCATGAGTGAGATAGGTAAGCTGAAACCCAGAGATCAATATTGTATGGATGAAATTTAGGACATTTGGTAGGTTTACTATAAGGGTTCTCAAGGGAGATGGGATTTTTAGGAACCCGGGTCTTTATAAATTGTAGGATGAAATTTAGAACATTTAGTTTACTATAATTGAGTTCTCAAGGGATATGGTATAGGAAACCCGGGTCTTTATGAGGGAATAGGATGAAGGCCTGAAATGTTAATACAAAATTCTAGAATGAAATAAAGAAACATTTGGTGAGTTTATATAGAGGATCCTCATAATGAGATGGGATTTGGAAACAGGGTCCCCATGATTGAGATAGGATTAAGGCTGAAACGCAGAGATAAAATTGTAGGATGAAAATTTAAGGACATTTGGTAGGTTACTATAAGGGGTTCTCAAGGGGAGATGGGATTTTTAGGAACCCGGTCTTTATAAAATTGTAGGATGAAATTTAGGACATGGTAGGTTTACTATAATGAGTTATCAAGGTGAGATGGTATTTAGGAACCCGGCGTCTTTATGAGTGAGATAAGATCAGGCTTGAAACGGATAATATAACATGGTTGAGTTTTCTATAGAGGGTCCCTCCCCACTAACCTTCTATCCCCAAACTTTGGGGAAGGTTATGGTGCCGAATCTCTCTACATCAGGGTAGGGGGAGTTCCGGGAGACCTGAAGTGAGAAAGGCCACCGGCAAGGGGGTAAATTCATACATGTGTCCGTTGGATAAAGAACTGTGGTCAGAATTGTGGCAGTACTCTCTCCATACATGATATAGGGTTCACTAAACACTATCACCAAACGTTTTGTGGAAAGGTTATGGTGCCGGAGCTCTCTATTAGGGTAGGGGGAGTTTCCGGTCGACTGAAGGGAGAAAGGCCTCAGCACGGGGGGGGGGGGCTTCAAATGTGTCCGTTGGAGAAAGAACTGTTGTCAGAATAGTGGCATGTCACTACTTCTATATACATGGACACCGGGTGCACTAAACTCTATCCAAAAAGTTTTGCGGAAGGTTATGGTGCCGACGCTCTCTACATAGGGTAGGTGGAGGCGACTGAAGTGAGGAAGGCCTCGGCAGTGGATCGCGCACACCCGGGACACGGCAGGGAAACTTCACCCAAGTAATATTGCAGGATTCTAAGCAAAAAAAAAAAAATATTGCCAACTGAAATTTGTCAAGGATTCCAGAGGATGTCAATGTTATTCAATGATGTACACTGCAAAAACAGTGTAGAAACGTGGTGCAAATTAGTGTTTATAGAGATTTGACATGTTAATTCCTGACACTGCAGAATATCAAATGTATAAACACCTAATGTCAGATTAAGTGTTTAGATATTAAATAGATATTCAAAATGTTTAGAAAAGTGGGACCAAAAATAGTGTTTAGAAAAGTGTTAATTTTTAAGCATTTTTTGCAGTGTATATGCTTGACGCCTAATGGTGATTGATACGTTCAGATGACGTGGAATTTTGAATTCAAGTAGATTTTTTTTTTTTTTTTTTTTAATTTTATGGTGTTTTTTTGTGTTTTTAAAAATTTGCTGTTTCTTTAAAAAAATATACCTTAACGTTATGTTATTATTTTGTTCAGTTTCCTGGAACTGAACGCCTGCAAAAAATCTGATTCTTTTCATTCAAAAATAGAAATTGAACTTTGACCTTATCTCTGAGACGAGCGTACATCAACTATTGCTTTCTTGCACATTAATGGATTTTTTCTGGCAACATATCCAAATTGGTAAATATTGAAGACGATAAATGCTTGTGTCAATTTTAGTCGTCCTATGTTTGGAAAATCCTCACGATGCTAGCACATCTTCAGATGACGTGGATATTTGAATTCAAGTAGATTTTCGAATTTGCCGATACTTTACGTTAAGGTCAGGTCAAAAATTAGTTAGCCAAGATCATAGAGTCATTCATCAAATTTTGTTCTAAAATGTTTATTCTGTTGTCGTTTTTGGACTGAAATTCAAGATTTTTTTCATCCAAAAATAGAAATTGAACTTTGACTCTATTCACTCAGAGGACGAGGCAGGAAACATAAATGATCTTTATCTGAAAATAAATTCAATTTTGATTTCTGCAACATATCAAATATTTGGTAAATAGTGAAGGACGAATAAAATTTTGGGGCAATTTCAGTGTCTATGTTTTTGTAAAAAAGTAATTGTCCTGGAGCAAGGGTGTATGCTTGACGCTAATGGTTATTTAACCTTCATCTTCAGATGACGTGGATTTTTTAAATTCAAGTAGATTTTTTGTACTTGCCGAATTTTAAGTCAAGGTCAGGCAAAATAGAGTGCCAAGAGGTCCATAGATGTCATTCATAAAATATTTGTCCAAAAGGTTCTTATTTGTCATTTTTGGACCTCAAATGTTGCAAATCACGATTTTTTCATAAAAAATAGAAATTGAATTTTGGAACTCTTATAACTCAGAACGAGGCTGCTCATCACTTGTTCTTTTCTTGCCCACATAAATTCCAATTTTGTTTCTGGAACATATCAATTTTGTAAAATTTTGAATGACGAAAAAATAATAATTGTGTACCAATTTCAGTATCCTATGTTTTTGTAAAAGTATAACTTCCACATTCAGGTGACGTGGATATTTGTATTCAGCAGAATTATGAATTTGCCGAGAATTGGGTTCAGGGCAGGCGGCTAGGCACTCGTGCACTCAAGTCCAGCAAGTCATATTACAACTGAATCCCCCTAGAAACCGATTTAGAAATACTTTCCAGCCAGAACCTATGACGGATACTTTATAGCATTTGACGTGGCAGGGCCACGGCAGCAAAACAATGCCTCCCTACTTAGATATATCGCCGTACTGGAAGGCGTACCAATAGCAGGAGGAGAAGTAATAGGGCCTATTTAAGGAATTCGTTTATCCCACCACAGAAAAGGTTTAACATATGGAGAATCTGGACCTCGACTGCAATGCTAGATAGTAGTACTCTCAAATTGTGCTCATCACATTTGTCTATAGGGGCAAGTAAGTTTGACACGGGTCAATTTTTTTTTAAATGCCCCAATCATGGTTGAAATGTATTCCATATTGTTCATTATAAGTACGGATTCCATAAAAAATGTAGGCCTATAGTTTAACACCTACAAACATTGGTTTTGGAGTCATGGGTAAAACAGACTAAAATGGAAAAAAAGTCAATCCCAATTTGCAATTTTGATCATGATTCGTGACGTCAGTCATTTCATAGTGTATAAATTAGGACAATTAACAGAAAAAGATCTCTTCGTCACAGTGAAGATAGAGCCAGCGAAAAGGTATCGAGGACCCGGGGGGTTCCTAAATCCCCATCTCCACTTATGCGACCCTCCAAGTAAACCTATACCAAATGTCCTAAATTTCATTCTCCAATTATATCTCTG
>JAMKCH010007975.1:0-37189 GCA_023653785.1 Ophioderma brevispina
TTTGAGGATGACATGTTTATTCGTCCTCAATTGGTATATTTTCATCAAAGTGGTATCAGGTGCAGGGAATCGAGTCCCTGCGTTGTTGTGATGCGCGCATCATGGGAGCTGCGGTGAATAGTCTTGGTTTTTGTCATTTAAGCGGGTCTGGTTCAGATTGTCTTTTTGGAAGAGATGAAAAGTCATTAACAGCATATTAGAATAAGTTTGAAATAACGATCATATCCGGAATAGTACTCTATGAAGCTTAAAAAATTTCAGTCGACTTTAAGATTTTCAGAAAGGCGGTGATGCTGTAAACGGGCCTTTTGAACGAAGCTTAACGTGGCTATCTGTCGGGAGATAGGTCAAAAATACGTCCGCGGTTACAACAGCAAATACTTGGGGACTCCCATTTAGGCAAGTGCCATATTGGGGTGGAGACTCCAACAACTGGTTCTGCGTGCACTGACGTGCGTACATGCGGACGGAGCCTAGTTGATTAGTTGGTTGATGATGTCCTGAAGAGACTGAAAAATGTCTGGAAGAAACCGTTTTTTCATAATATTGAATGTATTTCAACTATCGGTACGAGCCATTGTAGCCAATATAGAGACCATAATGAGTCAAAACTGCGTCTGTATAATATGCTTATGGTTTGCATCTCGGGAAGATAGACACATGTTCTGATAAATAAAGATCTGAATTCCGACCATGAATTGAGCAAATGCTATCAAAACAAGGCAATTTAAAATCACCACTTTACATGAAATGAGGTGCTTTTAAAAAAATAGCAGTCCACCCAATTCACGATGCATTGGCGGATTCTTCGAAGAGAGGAAAAAAAGGCCCTGAAGAACACCAATTCAGTTGAAAATTGGGGTGTATTTTCACCCAATGGGGCCTCAAAAAGTAGCACCCAATTGTTCAAATTTTAGTAATTTTGGTATATGAACACATCCCTTTACAATTTTTTTTTCTTCTGTGATAACTTCCTAGAATAAAATTCTAATCAATCAATCACACATCTGGATAGAAGGATGTGCGGCCATAAGGTTCAGGCAAAGTGCACGTTTGAAACTGCCTTGAAATGTTATCATAAGGTCCTATTTTAATTAGAAATCTTGCTCATCCTTGATTTTTTATCAATGCAGGACTATATAAAAATGAATCCATTAAACTTGTGGCTCATGCATTTCCCAATTTCTTGGGCACTGGATCATTCAAATTTACACCACGATTCTCATGAGACAAAATGCTCGGGATTCATGCAGGCCTATGGAAAATGCGTGAACATCATCTGAGGCAAGAGGCGTCTTATTCTTCATGGAAAGCCTTGAATGCAGCTTGATGCACCCCAACAGTGTGGGTGTACCACCTTACCCCCCCCCCCCACCGCTCCCGGTTACAACCCCCCCCATGTTTACCAAAATGTGCCCATAGTATTAATTTAAAAAAAAAGACTGAGCCTAGCCTACAGCTATGACGAACTAGATCTAGGCAAGGCTATAGGCACCCCTCTTGAATGTGAGCATTTTTGGTTGGGGGGGTTTGTGCAAATGAATGAGTACACTTGTACACATACCGAGGTTGCACGGGGGGGCTGCAAACATTTTGATCACAACACATGACTGTGTGCGCTACGATATTGAAGTCCATTAAAAACACGTAAAAACCTGTGATCAAGCATGGGCTAGGAACTGATTGATCTCAATATTGACACCTAAACTCACCAAATCTACTTGCAAACTTCTTAAATCGGCTCAAATTTATCTCTAGATAAGATTGATGCTACATTCATTGGAGAAACATCAAGTTTTTATCCTGACCTGACTCAAAACAAGGCTTGGGCAATATCCATTTATATGTGAGCATGAAATATGAAAGCTTAAAATGGTTCCAAGTTAATTTCACGATGTAAATTAAATATTTTTTCTGTCACACTGTTTAAAAATCAAATATTTCTTTTTCGAATCACGTGCTATACATTGGAGATGATGTAGTGTGTTGTTTACACTCTTGGGGGTCGGGGTATGGTAATATTTTGTAACTTTTCTGTAGCATAAAAAGGTGTGAGCTCTGTATGTCACAAAGTGATAACAAAGTAACGAGTGGTATACATCTGACGTGTGTGTATGTAGAAACATTTCTTTTTGTGATATGCCAAAGTATAATTTTTTGAGCTTTGGACTTTTTATAATTGTAAAAAAAGCAATATTTTAAACAAATAGCCAACATCACAAAAATGACAACATGACCAGAAATGTCCCTATGTATACGGCTGACAGTACAGTAAACCATTTCAACAATGTCATTGTAGGACTGTACAGGTTAAATCATGTTTGTGTAACCCGAACGTTCACAATAAGCCTTAAAATCGGCATTATAACTTCGGTTTGACTGTGCTGTCAGATTTGAAGTGAGAATGAGGAGTACTTCAAATCATGAAAACATGATGATGAAGTTGCCTGTAGTTTCCAATGCAATGAACTTAGCAGCTCTATGAATCATTTGATTTTTCTTGTCTTTTTAACCCAAATTATCATTCTAATTTGAAGGCAATTATTCTATGCCGGTTATGATACCGTGTGTCCCCAAAAAAAACGCAACCTGGTGGAAGTGCCATAAGTTTTGAACAAAGCACGTGAATCCCTTATTTTTTTTTTTCTTTCTTGTTAAGGTAAGATGGGATGTTAGGTATATTACTGAAAAAGGTACATTAAAGGTAGAGTCAATAGTTATTGATATGACCCCAACAATCAAGTAACCGCAGGGACCCCATTACAAAAATGAGGAACTGGTTAACCACGGGGACTAGCAATGAAGAAAAGAATGGCAAATTACAATATTGATTGCAATCAACATTTATTGCCCATATTTCTTTCAGAACAACTTCTACTGGGTCAAATGACTGCATTTACATAATTATTATTAACTGATAAAATAAAACATTAATTTATTGGTGATAAAATAGTTTCACTTCTAAGAAGATATAAAAACTATGAATAAGTATAGACAAACTTCCACATACCAAAATGATAAATGAGTTGGGCTGCAACTTGCTTGTACTGAAAATAATGTTCATTCTCAACTTTATGAAAGTAAAACCTTGTTTTCAACTCAAAACTCAATAACAATCTCAGCATATTCATTCTCTCATAAATTTTGGGTTAAGAAACTCTTTGTGTGCATCACAAACTTATGATGACTGATAGCTCTACTCCAATGCGTCTTATTGGACACTACATCCTAAAGTGTGTTTCACATGCATGGTTCTTAGCTGTGTAGTACCAATGGAAAAATCATAGGTAATATTTGTTTGCAGACCGGTTTTTAAAAAAGGGGAATGGTGGTTGGACTTAAAAATTCATATTGGTGGTTTGCACCTCATTTTTTAAATGGGTCCTGGCGGTTACTTGATTTCTGGGGTAATATCTAAAAAAATATTGACTATACTTTCTGACACTTTTCAGGGATATTAGATAAGAGTTACATCTTACCTTACAACAAGAATAGTAGGCACATCTTTTGTCAAAACTTATGATGCCTGCCAGTGTTGCGGTTCTTTTTTTGGGACACACGGTACAAATGTCACAAAAGTATTGAATACCAGCACCCAAAAAGCAAAAACTCAATAACAAGGCATTTTTGTAGTAATGGCAGAGTTCATAGCATTGGAAAATTACAGCAACCTTGTCGTGTTTTCAAGATTTTAGGACACATGCAGGGGGTGAATATTCCCACAAGCATCCCCAACATGAAATGCCGATTATCTTATCGCAGAGTGGATCAAAGTAAGTAAAATAACGCTTTTTCTTTTCTTTTCTATAGTTCTATGTGCGCAGATGAATAGGCAGTGCTACTCGCCTAACCTGTGTCCTGAATCTTATCGCTGTGATTATGCCAATGATTGTGGGATAACAGTGATGAAGCTGATTGTTCTGTACCTAGCACAGACTTCCAATGTTCAGTGATGGTTTGTGTCAATTCTACTTGGAGGTGTGATGGTCACCAGAGTGGTTTTACGAATGGCAGTGATGAAATGGAATTGCACCTGAATGTGCAAAGATTTGATCCTCGCTAATGGCAACTGTATCGCAGATGGATTGAAATGTGCATTATTAGAATGACTGTGGTGACATAGCGATGAAACTGATGGATGTGTCTGTGATACTGGGCGTGGAGATACTTCACTAGGAATTTGAGTGTGTTGGTGGAGGATTATTCTGTTAGTTGGGTTTTGTGACAGGTAATTTTCAAATTGCTTTGACGGCAGCGATGAAAGTGTGATCTCTGGGTTATATACAACTGAAGCACTACAATGAAGAGCCGCACAACTCAGAATTGCCTACAACAACACCACCAGTATTCCAAATATATGCATGATATTGGGAATTTCCATAACTGACCCATCTGACACCTTTTGTTTATTTTCTGACAAATATGAATCGGAAACCTTAATGGAATAAAGGTGCATTATTCCGTGAAGGGTTTCCAAATTCATAAGTGTGTCAGAAAAAAGTGTCAGATGGTCAGTTTACGGAAACTCCCTTGATATTGCGTCAGTGTAGAAGTAATGATAGTGTTTACGTAAGATTCTCTGCATAAATGTATATTCACCATTATTTCTGGTTCTTTGTCTTTTTACTCAAAGGACAATCTTTAGAACCATATGACAGAAACGTCAAACCTAATGCCCATCGATTTATGCTATCACTACCCTCTACCAACTCAGTTGCTGTTTTGGCTAATGATAATTTTGTGAACTAGTTATGCACAGGTGTTGGTTTGAGTCGGGCAATTGCAAATTTTTTTATCCAGACAACTTCTCATTGCCGGCATTCTGGGAACTGAATATAACAATCATTCATACTGGTATGCCCAGAGAACAAAACAATTTTTCAGGTGATATTGTCATGGTTTCACCAATTTACCGTTTATTTTGCTTTTTTGTTATTGAAAAAAGAAAGCACCCAAAAATGGAAATGATTTAATCCCAAAGTGAACT
The DNA here is from genome assembly GCA_023653785.1 of Ophioderma brevispina. Classification (NCBI taxonomy): domain Eukaryota; kingdom Metazoa; phylum Echinodermata; class Ophiuroidea; order Amphilepidida; family Ophiodermatidae; genus Ophioderma; species Ophioderma brevispina. Next base: position 4,988 of record JAMKCH010007975.1, read on the forward strand.
CAATGTGTTAAATGAATTACGTCACAGAGATAGATAGATAAAGACTAGAGGACCAACGCCATCTTGGATTCATTAGCTCAACTGCAGATGCTTAACTTTTATTTCAAGCCAGCCTATAGTAGTTTTAATCTTACAACCTGGAAAATGCTTTTTCCTCATTGATTTCGCCTGGCAACCCTCTGTTATAAAATGATCCTTGGGCATCCTAGAACTTGTCGGCATGTTGTTTGTTCAGAAAGTTTACGGTCGCAAAGATCAGGCTCAATATTTTTTTGTAGATTTTACATTGCTTTCCAAAATAGCGTGGGCTATAATATGTTCGTAGTTGCTACGGAGTTAATATGACGAGTGTGATGTTTTTAAACACAGTATTAATGGGACACATTTCAAATTCTTTATATGTGGAACTTTGACCTTGTGGTTGAACGCATCCAACCACCTCACCCATTTTTATTATTGGTAATCAGGAATAAGTGATGTTACTGCCCATTATAGAAGGAAGTTAACTGGGACATCCCAGAGGCCTTGATTCAATAGGGTGGTTTTGAGGTCATTTTTGATTGCCTATTTTAAGAACTAGAGTAGTACTGATATTAATACACATTCTCACAGATGCAGGACTTCATTGCATCTCGCATTAAAACAATCAAATTTTTGAAAGCCTTTTAAAAAAAAAAACTGGGTATATTTAAAAATGAATTTTATTTTTAGCAGAGAAATTTTTGAAAAAATAATTATTCACCGGAGTGCTGTTTATATAACTACAATTCAAAATAAGCATATCAGAAGTACCAAAAGTTTTATTTTTCCTCTGTGGCTTTAAAGGGACATAATGGCATGGAAAAAAATTGACATAATGAAAAGAACCCTTACTGAAATCATTCCATGAGTTGGAAAACATTTGGATGTTACATCTGTAAAAACAGTAAGAGTTCCAGGGGGAGGTGGCATATGTAAATCAAATTGGTTTTTTAAACTTGTGGAAGTGATGTCAGTAAGCGCCTTTTCATTATGTCAATTTTTTTCAGCCATCTGTCACCGTTACTATCAATGCTGTACACCTATACATTCTTTGTGTAAAGAATGAGACAGGTAAATGGTTTTTTGAGGTCTTAGGATCACACCACTTCTGTATTTCTATGGGGTTTCAGGGTCCACATCACACAAATGCTTTGTAAATTTATTGAAATTTGGTTATCCGTCTGGTGTTTGAAGTTAAAGGTCTGTACTTGGTTAACCTTTAGTCTCTTATAGAGTCAATAATAATTAACATTTCCCCATTGGGAGTGACCATCTTAAAACATGGATACAATATAGTTGCATGAATCAAACTAATAATGTGAATTGAGGCATTGGGGGTCATGAGAGTTGCAATACATGAGGGAGGGGTGGTGGCTCGGATATTTGGGCAAACTGAGGAATTATCTACTGGCCATCAGCCAGGGATATTTTAAAGTTTTAGAAGTTAGCATTTGCTCTTCAGAAATAACAGAATAATCTAAGTCTTTAATTGAGGGAAAAGATCTAATTAAAACAGGTCATCAATGTTAACTGCAGATATTTACAACATCTCTTTGAAAAACTATCGAAACTCCCCTGCATTTCTAGTAAGATTTTTTTGTTGCTAAAAGAACAAACGCATCAGTCAAAATGTTTGTTCATTCTTGCATATCAACCTGGATTCCCCAATGAATTTTAGAACACCTGTTTGATGCTTTGTTGAAACATTGTGGACCTGTTCATATTACCTACTGTATAATTTTACATATCCAGTTGATTTTACTCTGGGAGAAGTACATCTTCAACAGTAGAGTTTGCAGTCGGTCAGAGAATTCCAAATGCCGATCATATCAACTAATGAATAACAACCCTAGTGGTGGGAAATGACAATCGACGTCCCACCAGAAGACTTTGAAAATGGCGCTTTTCCACAATGTACAATCTTGATTCCGAGACAAGAGTACTCGATAGATCTTAATACCCAACTGCAGATGGGATGCAGTTGATGCAGCAACACTGCTTGCTACAAACTACAGGTATAATTTGATTTTTTGTTTACCATCACTTGAGTTTATGATATAGATAATCACAGAGCTAGATGGCGTTTCGTGAAAATAACCAGCTTGAGCGCTTGACTTGTTAACATCGATGTTTACCAAGTCATCAAGGGCGAAAGCTTGTTATTTTTACGAGCGCCATCATACACTTGATTATATAGCATACACTAAGAGTATAATAATAAAACTAGACAATTTTTTAAACAATATTTTTGGTTTAAACAATGCTAAATTAATTGATAACGAAATCAATTTGTCGCCATTTAAATTTAACATATTTAAAAAAACCTGTCACGTTTCACCGTCTATTGACGAGCGTTACCCAAATTCCAAATGGTTGTATTGATTGCTCTGGCCATTAACCCTCGAGTGACTAAAGCTATTAAGTATTAAGGCTATAACCCTTGCCAATCGGTTATTGATAGTGCTTTGCTAAATACGAAGCAATTATATCATGTATTTAAGTTTTCCTTGGTAGTCAATTTGAATGAAATTAATCAACGCAGCCTATCGGAATAAAGACTTTAACCCTATTCATCCTTGAACAATTGATGATTTCGTGCAGAAATTACAAAAGTTATCAGTGTGTTTATAAAACCACTTTGACTACTGTGGTGTCGTGTGGGGAAATGCAAATAAAACTCTCCTCATTAAACTTGCCGGCTACAAAACACAAGCCGGCAAATAATTCTTCTGGGTCTTCCTCTTAGGTACCCCCCTGAGTTACTGCTCACACATTAAACTGGAAAACTCAGCTGTTGTCGCGATAAACATCTCAATCTTTTTGTCTACAAAATCTGACTAATTCCCTCCCTTTACCATTGTCAATATATTTCATAGCGAGTTATATCTAGTCCACAACCATTGACCGTCAGCTGTACCCCCCCGTTGTAATCTGGTTATTCCTCTTTGTAAATATGTTTTCGGCCAAAAGAATAGGCTTCCCGGGTGTGCTTTTCTTTAACTTAACAATCTCCCATCCTATGCCAAATCTCCCTTACCACCAACTCTTGCACGCTTCAAAGCCACTGTGTAATAATTCATATCCTAGCCTGTTTCCTCTAGTGCAATATTCATTACAACTGTTTATTTTTGTATGGCTAGTACTGTTCTTTGTATTAATCATAACAGGTCAGTTGATTAGTTGGCCTGTCACTCTATTTTATAACTGATTATTGTTTTAGGGGCTATGACGTATTTTTTCTTTTCCTGCCCCTAGGCTTGTTGCATGTGGGTGCAAGGGGAGCTGCCTCCAACCTGGGCGGAGATGGTGTAATTTGGGTGTAGGGGCAACCCTTGTGCTTGAGGTCGGTTTTTATTGTTATCTATTTTTCACCCATCCCTGCTCCAGTGTGGATGGCTGCTCCCTTGCCGTCCACTTCATGCCCCTGGTCAGCATCCGTTGTTCGTCATGGCCACCTCTTCGTTTATAATTTATGTTTCTGCCGTTTTTAAAATGTATATTTTATATATATTATTCTGTGTACATTATTTGCTTTGTATGATGTTATTTTAATAATGTAATTATGTTTGACCCCCTGGGCCAATTGAAGAACAGTGTTGATCACTGAAATTTGTTCCCCCACAAAAGAAGTTTTTAAAATAAATAATAAATAATATAAATAATAAATTTTAGCCATTTGAGTGTCCATTGCATAGGTTGAAGAGAAGAAAACAAAATAAACCAATCTTGATTTCTGGTGGACCGTCCTGTTTATATTATATTTTCTAAATTATTTACGTATCTTTATGTGTATGTGTGATGTCGACATTTGTGGATGCAGCATTTGATTTCAAAATGGAAATGCGGCGTCGGATGGGGAGCTTCTGCATGCTTGATCCCAAGAGGTTGAAGCTGACTTGTAGGTTTTTTTTTTGGGGGGGGGGACCCTCTATATTACCCATCGTTTGGTCAAATTTTAATGTTCATGGAGTAGGTTTGTTATTTGTTTTTTAATTTTTGTCTTTTTTGGCAATTACCCTGAAGGAATTGCAGTTCTGCATACACATTTAGTTTAACATGCCATATGAAAATCAAATTCTGAAATATCATATTTTGCTGTTTTAGACAATCCTAATGTGTCATGTCCATTTATGAGAACACTGGTTTGATGTAACGATCAATCAAATTTTACAGTTTATTTAACAGGTAGCATACCGTTCAATGTTTCTACATACATAGGTTTCATCTTTGACAACCATAGAATTTGTTCAAGTTTGCAATCATATATATCCGATCGCTCCGCTGTATATAATTGTCAGGACAGTGTATTCGAGAACCTTTACCGGGTGACCGCCGCGTGGTAGGTTGTGACCACCCCCGAATTCCGAGTGTGCATGTTATTAAAAAATAACAAGCCTAGAGCTGTTATAAAAATAACGCCCCGGTAGCCTCTCGAACCCGATTCGTAGTAGATAACGCACGGGAACACAATAGATACAACAAAAGACGCTAGCACGAGAGTGTATAGTTTAGTTAAAGTTTAGTTAAAAACCAAGTTTTAAATCCGGTTTGTCCCGCCTAACCGAGGGGCAGGAAACCACCTCACACTCAGCATACTGCTGGTGAGGATTTATTGGAGCAAAAGATATTGACCGGTTGCCCTTCAATCCCAGTTCTCAGGGGTGGGCCTACCTTTGGCCAACCACACCCACTATGCTAGGCATCATGTGCTGGATGACGCCATTAGCTCCCAGAGCTTGATGCCCTTGTAGGTAGAAATCTTTTTCAATACTTTTACGAAACACCAGATTTTCATCACAGATTTCCTTCCTTAGGAATCCCATGGGTGTGGTGTGTGCCGGTTTAAGGTAGCCGCCGACATCTTGGCCCTGGGACAGGTCGTACTGGTTACCACCAGGATACCAGTAGTAGCCCTTCAAGGAAACCTGCACCTGACCTGTTATAAAACAGGAAATACTTGTAATTTTCTATCATACTTACATCTCCCATTTTAATCTTGTGTGGGTGCGTTGTTGCTACTTTAAAGATGAATATGTTACGCATATATAAATTGATTACATTTAATATTTTCCTCAGTTGAATGGTGAAGGGGAATATCTTGTTCTGATGGCATACCTGTGTCCCAGAATCTTTACCGGTGTGATTACTACAATGACTGTGGTGGATACCAGTGATGAACTTGATGGCTGTGTCTGTGACCCAAGCATTGAGTTTGAATGTGTCAGTGGTGGTTGTGTCAATGGCATGTGGAGGTGTGATGGTCAACCAGATTGTTATGACGGCAGTGATGAAATGAATTGCACTGAATGTGCCGAAGGAGTTTATCAGTGTGCTAATGGCAACTGCATCCTTGAAGAATTACGATGTGATTATCTCAATGACTGTGGAGACAACAGTGATGAGGTTGATGGTTGTGTGTGTGACCTATCATATGAGTTTGAATGTACTGCTGGTGGATGTATCAATGGTACTTGGGTGTGTGATGGTGAATCAGATTGTATTGATGACAGTGATGAAGAAGCAGATCTGTGTGGCTACACGACTGAAGCACCAAAAACTGAAGCATCAACGACTGAAGCATCAACAACTGAAGCATCAACAACTGAACTGTCAACAACAGAAGTGTCAACAACAGAAGATTCAATAACAGAAGTGTCAACAACAGAAGATTCAACAACAGCAATCTCAACTACTGAAATACCAGGTAAAATCATGATTTTTTTTGCATGTTTGTATTTTTAAATGTACATTTACTTGCTCAAATTGTGAATTACTATCAGTTAAGAATGAAGTTCTACCCTTGTCAATCAAGCAGTTCAGTCTGGTACAGCAAAGTTAAGCCATTGACAAAACATACCCAATTATCCTTTGATTACAAAATCGATATTGGCCAATAGACACTAGAGACAAGCATTTCACAATTTGACACTAATAGATAATAGAGGTATGTGATAGATGTCATTTACTTTAATATTCCATGAGAGTAGAATATTTTTTTGATTGACAAGACTACAACTTCATCCGTAACTGCTAGTGCTGTGACGTGTATCCGTTTCAACGTTTACACGAACGGAAGGCTCACTACACGTTTAGAAAATTCACTACACGTTTACACGTCAGCAAACCCTACTAACTTTTTTTCAGTATTATTTTAATTGCTGAAGTCAAATTTTCACCAAAATTACCCGCCGTCAGTGAAAAGTAAAGTTAACAGTTCCAATGCTTCTTCTAGAAATGGTTTCCGACTTTTACGGAAACAGGAAATCCCCCGTTTACCAAGTTCTTGTACGTGAGTGAAGCGACTTCGGCATATACACCGCATAACACGGCCCCAATTATGCGGTGCTTCATTTACAGAGGGATCTACAAAAAAGGTAAAATGACAGCGCTAATGGAAGCTACCAACATTGATTCGCGTTTGAGATCCTGGGATATTCCACTGCTTTATTTTGGATTAAAACATAAATAGGTAAGTACAAACAACAGTTTTGGTTAAAGATAATATTTATGGATCGAATGCAAAGCCGGGGAACCCGATTACGAACGATGTATGGTGCAAGAATTGCATTTCAGTGGAAGTGCCAAATTCGACAGTCGTTAACTTGTTATATGACCGGTTAAACGTTAAAACGGAAAATTACAGACATGTAAACGGATAGAAATGTAAACGGTAACTCCCCAGTCTAGTAAATGCATACCAAAGTTTTTTTTACACTCCAGTAAAATCGGTTCTGGAACAAGGCTATAGCAATCGGACCCTGGCCCTTTATATAGCATACACCACTGCTAGTGCAATCCATGCAAATTATCTGGTTTTTTTTAAAACCACACTGGCTCTAGTTTATTACTGCATTTGAAATTTTTTGCGACATAGGTCCTCCTATAATAGCTCTTGTAGATGCCACACATCTATCAATAGAAGTAACCTTCAAGAGATACCAGAGGCTGTTTCCTATCAATTGACGATAATGTATCCTAATGGTACAGAAATGACCGTAGACATATCACCTGAGGATTTTATAGATGGCAACTATTCCTACACATTTGATGATCTAGAACCTGAAACTGAATATCCAATCAATCTAAAGTATTCTGATGCAGATGGAACTGAGGTTGATGCAGGAACATTGCTAGCAAGAACTGCAGGTATTCTAAATGTTGCAAATATTGGATATAAGTAAATGTAGTAATGATAATAGTTTGTATCCCCATGGCCCAATTAGGGCATGGGGATTTTTTTATAGCAAAATCTATCGTCTGTCCATCAGGGGGATTTTGTTATAGCAAAATCTGTTGTCTGTCCCTCATTCTGTTTCCACCTGTAACTATCAGACCCCTGCCCCGATCTAGATGACACTTGCACGCACCACAGGACCTTAGCATCTACTGCTACTTGCACTGTGACACTGTGATAAGCAGGTCTGTAGGTCAAAGGTCATACTTTGTGTTTTTCAGACTTTTCCACTTTTATTGCAACAGCAGATTCCTTCTGTGTGTGTGATTATCTTTCTGTGTGTCAGTCTGTGTGTGTGTGTGTGTTCCATTTTGGTTGTTTTGTCTCACCTACAAAGATTTACAGGAAGCACCTACCAGTCCTCAATTCTGACTGTATGGTTGTGTGGCCATGTTTTCGAAGATTAAAGTTTTGGAGAAAGTTTCTCATTTGAGAAAAGTCCAATTGCTACAGAAATTGGTTCATAGATGCCCTTTGGGAACTTCCATATGATAATGAGGTCAAAATTTCACATATAAAGGTCATATGCGGTCAAGTTTCAAAATAGGTTGAAAACATCAAATTGGCCTCATTCGAGAAGTAAAAGTCCAATTTGCTAGATGCCCCTTGGTAACCTTCATGCTTTTGTGCGATTTTAGTCCGATAATATGGCCCTGAACCATAAATAATCTTTTTAAAATGTTTTAAGTCAATTTTAAAATGTTTCAGGAGCATATGGCAAATAAAGGGAAGTTAAAGTCTAATTGCTACAGAAGTTGGATCATGCCCCTTGGGAACCTTCATATGATAATGAGGTCAAGGGTCACATGCCAAAGTCAAAGATCATGAGGTCAAACTAAAAATTGCATGTTACTAAAACTTGGTTAGTTTAATAAAAATTTGATGCCAAAGATTTGAATGGTCATTGGGGCCATCTAAGGTCAAATCCTTACGAAATGTATAGTCATTAAACTTGATGGGTTTATTATGAAGGTACTTTAAGATCATCAGCGTCGTCTAAAGGCATAGGAGTCAAAATTACATGGTCATGAAACTTGGTGTCTTTCGATAACATTCATTGCCAATTGTTTTGAGGTCATCAGGGTCATCTAAGGTCAAATCAGTCAACTTGTTGTATTTTCATAAAACTTGTTTTTTTAGTCTTCATTTGATGCTAAAAATTTTGAATGCCATTTTTAGATCAATGGGGTGATCTGTGGTCAGATTAGTTAAAAATTGTATGGTCATGAAACCTTTTGGGGCTAATCAATATTTGATGCCAAGAATTTAATGGTCATTTCAAGGTTACCAATGGTTATGGAATTGAATAAAAAAATTAAAGTAGCCTAACACCCATGCTTGTTGAAGCAATTGTCTGTAGTTTACTCTAGAGTTCAAAGGTCGTGTCTAGGTAATAAACCTCTAATAATACACTATTATTTGCAATGTTGCATTGCAAACAATTCATATATCCCAGTCATTGCATCTTCATGGAAATCATTAGAAAGGTTTTTGCTAGTTATATATTGTACTTAGGGGGAAAAACTAAGAATTTGTTATAAAGAACCTTTTTAAATTCACAGTTGAATGTGACGAGGGTGAATATGCATGTGCTGATGACATGACTTGTGTTCCTGAAAGTTATCGCTGTGATTACATCAACGACTGTGGAGACAACAGTGATGAAGTTGATGGCTGTGTCTGTGACCCAAGTGTTGAGTTTGAATGTGGCAGTGGTGGGTGTGTCAATACTACCTGGAGATGTGATGGTGAACCAGATTGTTTTGATGGCAGTGATGAAATGAATTGCACTGAATGTGCTGAAGGAAATTACCTCTGTGCCAATGGCAACTGCATCCCTGAAGAATTCCGATGTGATTATTTCGATGACTGCGGAGACAACAGTGATGAGGTTGATGGTTGTGTGTGTGACCTATCACATGAGTTTGAATGTACTGCTGGTGGATGCATCAATGGTACTTGGGTGTGTGATGGTGAATCAGATTGTATTGATGGCAGTGATGAAGAAGCAGATCTGTGTGGCTACACGACTGAAGCACCAACAACTGAAGCATCAACAACTGAAACACTAACTGATGAGACAACAATTGAAATTGCAACCTCAGAGGCACCAGGTACATTTTCTTTTCTCTCTGGGTATAACTCTTTATCTGTATTGCCACAGTTCCAAAAAGAAAATTATTGTTGAGTGAAATATTTTTCAAAGTCAATAATTAAGGCACTACATACGATCAAGCGGATTTAACAAATGAATATTACATATTATACTTTACAAGTACCTTTGTTACTCTTACAGTAACACTGCAATTTGAAATATTGTTTTCCTCCATAGGTCCTCTTATGGATGTAATAACTCTTGTAGATGTTACATCTTCATCAATAGAGGTAACCTTAGCAGAGATACCAGAGGCTGTTTCTTATCAGTTAACAATAATGCATCCCAATGGTACAGAAATGACCATTGACATATTGCCTGAGGATTTTGTAGAAGGCAACTTTTCCTACACATTTGAAAATCTTGAACCTGAAACTGATTATCCAATCAATCTTAAGTACTCTGATGCAGATGGAACTGAACGTGATGCAAGACCATTGATAGCAAGAACTGCAGGTATTCTAAATTTGCAAATATTGTATATAGATACTAATCATATAGTTTTTCTTTCCTGTAATTGTACCATTAAATTTACTATATATGAGCTGAAAAAATGACCACATTAGTTGCTTCTATGTTGATTTTTATCCAATTCATGGCTTAACACCATAGCCCTGGTCATTTCAAATAGAATAGATATAAATACTTGCCACAGTAACTGTTGGTATGAAGTAATTGTATTCAATATTGGCTAATAACCAATACCTCGTCAGGTTTCTTTCTTGCGGCTACACCATGAATTTTTAATTTACACTGAACTTGAATATTGATTGTTAGCTAATTATGTAATTTTCCAATTCAAAGCTTCAGAATGCTAAACAAAATGCAAATACCCATAACATTGTAATGTAGCAAACATCAAAAAGTTAACAATCTTCAATACATTTCTTATTTCACTTTACGTAGCAGGTTATCATATTGTGATGCTCATATTTCTACTTCTAAACATGCTTTCGGTTAGCTTAAAAATGCATATTGCTAAACATTACAAGCAAACTTGTTCAGATGAATTGTGGACTCAAGCTTCATGTGGTGTTCACAGCTGGTCAAATGTCACATAGGGGTCAGTAGAGGTTTGCTGATGATCTTTAAGCATTAATTGCATCTTCATGGAAATCATTGGAAAGAATTTTGCTTGTTACATATTGTACTTATTTAGGTGAAAAGACAGAGTATTTATGAAGATTCTTCTTAAATTCACAGTTGAATGTGAAGAGGGTGAATATGCATGTGCTGATGACATGACTTGTGTCCCTGAATCTTATCGCTGTGATTACATCAATGACTGTGGTGATAACAGTGATGAAGTTGATGGCTGTGTCTGTGACCCAAGCATTGAGTTCGAATGTGTCAGTGGTGGTTGTGTCGATGCCACCTGGAGGTGTGATGGTCAACCAGATTGTTATGACAGCAGTGATGAAATGAATTGCACTGAATGTGCTGAAGGAAATTACCTCTGTGCTAATGGCAACTGCATCCCTGAAGATTTCAGATGTGATTATCTCGATGACTGTGGCGACAACAGTGATGAAGTTGATGGTTGTGTGTGTGACCTATCATATGAGTTTGAATGTACTGCTGGTGGATGCATCAATGGTACTTGGGTGTGTGATGGTGAATCAGATTGTATTGATGGCAGTGATGAAGAAGCAGATCTGTGTGGCTACACGACTGAAGCACCAACAACTGAAGCATCATCAACTGATGAGACAACAATTGAAATTGCAACCTCAGAGGCACCAGGTACATTTTCTTTTCTCTCTGGGTATAATTATACTCTTTTTCTGTATTGCCACAGTTTCAAAAAGAGAATTATTGATGAGTGAAATATTTTTCAAAGGCAATAATTAAGGCACTGCATAATTATGATCAAGCGGATTTAACAAATGAATATTCACGTAATTATACCCTAACTTTACATATTCTGCTTTACAAATACCTCTTGTTACTCTTACAGTAACACTGCAATTTGAAATGTTGTTTTCCTCCATAGGCCCTCTTATGGATGTAATAACTCTTGTAGATGTTACATCTTCATCAATAGAGGTAACCTTGGCAGAGATACCAGAGGCTGGTTCCTATCAGTTAACAATAATGCATCCCAATGGTACAGAATTGACCATTGACATATTGCCTGAGGATTTTGTAGAAGGCAACTTTTCCTACATATTTGAAAATCTTGAACCTGAAACTGATTATCCAATCAATCTTAAGTACTCCGATGCAGATGGAACTGAACGTGATGCAAGACCGTTGCTAGCAAGAACTGCAGGTATTCTAAATTTGCAAATATTGTATAGAGATACTAATCATTTAGTTTTTCTTTCCTGTAATTGTACCATTAAATTTACTATATATGAGCTGAAAAAAATGACCATATCAGTTGCTTCCATATTGATTTTTTATCCAATTCATGGCTTAACACCATAGCCCTGGTCATTTCAAATGGAATAGATATAAACACTTGTAACAGTAACGGTTGGTATGAAGTAATTCTCAGTTTTTGGCTAATAAGCAATACTTCAGCAGTTTTCTTTCTTGCGGCTACATCATGAATTTTTAATTTATACTGAACTTTGTTACCTAATTACATAATTTTCAAATACAAAGCTTCAGAATGCTAAAAAACTGCAAATACCCGTAACATTGTAATGTAGCAAAACATGGAAAAGTTAACAATCTTCAATACATTTCTTATTTCACTTTGCGTAGCAGGTTATCATATTGTGATGCTCATATTTCTACTTAATACACTTTCAGTTAGCTTAAAATGCCACAATTGCTAAATGCTTGGCACATTACAAGCAAACTTGTTCAGAAGAATTACGTACTCAAGCTTCATATGTGGTGTTCACAGCTGGTCAAATGTCACATAGGGGTCAGTAGAGGTAATTTTGTCTGAATCTTAAAACTGCAGCTGCCTTCAAAAGTCAGGTTGCTGATGATATTTAAGCATATTATGCATCACCTTTGGCTGGGACCTGTAGCGTCTTCCCAATTTTGATTAGTAGTAGCCAAACCTGCTAAGCAAGGATTTGAATCGTCTCCTAGCAGGCATCAGATGAATTCTTTTATGTGGAGGGTACTAGCTGGCAATTCAGTCACAGAATGCTTTGCAGTTTAGTCTGTGCAAAAAGGCTAATGCTTTGCATTTAAAATAAAGGGTTAGTCACAAGTTAGCATGTTACCACGACTCTTCATTCTGGCATTGATGTTTTACTATTTTTTGTTTTTAATTTTGTTTTCTGTAATTTTTCAATCCCACACTGTTTTTCCTTTTTATATTGACGCTCTAGTTAGAATATGTTACCCATAATTCTCAATTCAATTATGCTATTATCGTGGAACAAGTTTAAATCAGTAAAAATTGTATGGTCAGGAAACTAGGTATTTGTAGTCAATATTTGATGCTAAAATGTTGATCATTTTGTGGTTATGAGGTGTCATCTAAGGTTAAATCACTAAAAATTGTATGTTCATCTTAACTTGGTCAGTTTAGTCAAAATTTGATGCCAAGCATTTTGAATGGTCATTTCAAGGTCATTGGGGTCATATCCTTAAAAATGTAGAGTCATTAAACTTGATGGTTTATGTCAACATCCGATGTCAGAAATTATGAAGATCCTTGCAAGATTATCAGGGTCATCTAAAGGCATAGGAGTCAAAATTGTATGCTTATGAAATCAGGTGATTTTAGTTAAAATTCATTGTCACATTTTTAAATGCCATTGTGAGGTCATTAGGCTCATCTTAGGTTAAATCAGTCAACTTGTCGTAGTAGTAGAAATCCGGTTTTGTCCCCGCAACCGGGGGTGGCCGGATTCACCTCACATTCGTAGCAATCGCCCTTACTCCCTCCTTCCATTTCGCCCGATTCAACGCATCCCCCATCCTCAACCCAACCCTCCTACTCTCCTCCTCCACTTGCTTCCTCCATGTCCTCTTTGGTCGGCCCCTCTTCCTCAAACCACCCACCTCAAACTCAAAAGCCCTTTTTAAAACATGCTCCTCATCCTTCCTCAGCACGTGCCCATACCATCTTACACCATTCGCCTTCGCCAGTCGGTCATGAAACTTGGGTTTTTAGTCGTCATTTGATGCAAAATTTTGAAGGTCTTTTTTAGATCAATGGGGTCATCTATGGTCAGAGTAAAAATTGCATGGTCATGAAACCTGGTGGCGTTAGTCAACATTTGATCCCAAGAATTTAATGATCATTTCAAGGTTAAAATGGTTATGGCATTGAATAAAAAATGAAAGTAGCCTAACACCCATGCTTGTTGAAGCAATTGTCTCTAGTTTACTCTAGAGATAAAGGTCACATTTATGTAATAAAGCCCAAGTAATACACTGTTATTTGCATGGTTGCAGTGCTGACAATTCATAAAGCTCCTTGCATCTTCATGGAAATCATTGGAAAGAATTTTGCTTGTTATATATTGTACTTAGGGGAAAAGACAGAATATTTATGAAGATTCTTCTTAAATTCACAGTTGAATGTGACGAGGGTGAATATGCATGTGCTGATGACTTGACCTGTGTTCCTGAAAATTATCGCTGTGATTACATCAATGACTGTGGAGACAACAGTGATGAAGTTGACGATTGTGTCTGTGACCCAAGTATTGAGTTTGAATGTGTCAGTGGTGGTTGTGTCGATGCCACCTGGAGGTGTGATGGTCAGCAAGATTGTTATGACGGCAGTGATGAAATGAATTGCACTGAATGTGCTGAAGGAATTTACCTCTGTGCTAATGGCAACTGCATCCCTGAAGATTTCAGATGTGATTATCTCGATGACTGTGGCGACAACAGTGATGAAGTTGATGGGTGTGTGTGTGACCTATCATATGAGTTTGAATGTACTGCTGGTGGATGTATCAATGGTACTTGGGTGTGTGATGGTGAATCAGATTGTATTGATGGCAGTGATGAAGAAGCAGATCTGTGTGGCTACACAACTGAAGCACCAACAACTGAAGCTTCATCAACAGAAGCATCGACAACTGAAGCATCGACAACTGAAATGGGTACAATTTTTATTTCTTGATGTGAATGTATTTTATATCTCTATTGCCAGTTTCAAAAGAACACTGATGAATGAAACTTTTTCAAAGTTAACAAATAAGGTACCATACTAAATATATGAATTTCTTACATAACTACACCCAGACTCATATTTTACTTTGCATAAATAGCTTTGTTACACTTAAGATTATTAATGAAATTTGAATTTTTTCCCCTTCATAGTTCCTATTGATTTGGTAGCTGATGTGGATGTTACATCTTCATCAATAGATGTCACTTTTCCAGAGATACCAGAGGCTGTTTCCTATCAGTTGACAATAACATATCCTAATGGTACAGAATTGACCATTGACATAACACCTGAGGATTTTGTAGATGGCAACTTTTTCCTACACATTTGGAGATCTTGAACCTGAAACTGAATATCCAATCAGTCTCAAGTATTCTGATGCAGATGGAACTGAGTTTGATGCAGGATCATTGCTAGCAACAACCGCAGGTATTGTAAATGTTGCAAATATTGGATATAAGTAGTAATCATAGTTTTCTTTCCTGTAGTTGTACCATTAATTTGACTATTAGCTGAAAAGAATGACCAAATTAGTTGCTTCTTTACTGATTTTTTTATCCACTTCATGTCTTGTTTTGTCTTGATCCTGTCCAATGTCCCTAAAAAGGGCCAACCGGACAGGGTTGTGTGTGCTGAAAGCTGGTAACTGGCGTGGGGGAGGAGTTAAAGAATTAATTACTGCTGGAGGTAGTAGTTGCTGACAGCAGTTTTTAAGTTGGTCTTGTCTTCTACTGACATTGTTTTCTGGTATAGAGTTCCAGTCGACTATTTTGCGAGGTATAACTTGAAATGGTTTTTATTTGTAGACAGTGGTAATAATTTATTATTTCGAAGTTTCCTTTCAACCGTACGTAGGTGTGGTTGCACTGGTATGGCCAGGTGACCCGTGACTGCTTGGTGAAAAGTCGGGTTATTTTCCTTCTCAGTACGAGTTCTTCCCAGTTTATTCAGTTTTCATGGTAGTGACGCTACTTGTACGTCTATAATCCCCCATGACAAATCTCGCTACTCCGTTTTGTATTTTCTCTAGTTTATTTGTCAAAGTCTGTGTATGTGGATCCCATACAGAGGAACAATAATCAAGGATTGGCATTCATGTACCTCTATGCATCTTCATCAAAATCCTTGTTAGAAGGAATTTTACTTTTATGTATTGTACTTATTTAGTGGGAAAGACCAATAATATTAATGATGATTCTTTTTTAAATTCACAGTTGAATGTGAGGAGGGTGAATATGCATGTGCTGATGACATGACTTGTGTTCCTGAAAGTTATCGCTGTGATTACATCAACGACTGTGGAGACAACAGTGATGAAGTTGATGGCTGTGTCTGTGACCCAAGTATTGAGTTTGAATGTGTCAGTGGTGGTTGTGTCAATGCTACATGGAGGTGTGATGGTCAACCAGATTGTTATGACGGCAGTGATGAAATGAATTGCACTGAATGTGCTGAAGGAATTTACCTCTGTGCTAATGGCAACTGCATCCCTGAAGATTTCAGATGTGATTATCTCGATGACTGTGGCGACAACAGTGATGAAGTTGATGGTTGTGTGTGTGACCTATCATATGAGTTTGAATGTACTGCTGGTGGATGTATCAATGGTACTTGGGTGTGTGATGGTGAATCAGATTGTATTGATGGCAGTGATGAAGAAGCAGATCTGTGTGGCTACACAACTGAAGCACCAACAACTGAAGCTTCATCAACAGAAGCATCGACAACTGAAGCATCGACAACTGAAATGGGTACAATTTTTATTTCTTGATGTGAATGTATTTTATATCTCTATTGCCAGTTTCAAAAGAACACTGATGAATGAAACTTTTTCAAAGTTAACAAATAAGGTACCATACTAAATATATGAATTTCTTACATAACTACACCCAGACTCATATTTTACTTTGCATAAATAGCTTTGTTACACTTAAGATTATTAATGAAATTTGAATTTTTTCCCCTTCATAGTTCCTATTGATTTGGTAGCTGATGTGGATGTTACATCTTCATCAATAGATGTCACTTTTCCAGAGATACCAGAGGCTGTTTCCTATCAGTTGACAATAACATATCCTAATGGTACAGAATTGACCATTGACATAACACCTGAGGATTTTGTAGATGGCAACTTTTCCTACACATTTGGAGATCTTGAACCTGAAACTGAATATCCAATCAGTCTCAAGTATTCTGATGCAGATGGAACTGAGTTTGATGCAGGATCATTGCTAGCAACAACCGCAGGTATTGTAAATGTTGCAAATATTGGATATAAGTAGTAATCATAGTTTTCTTTCCTGTAGTTGTACCATTAACTTGACTATATAACGAAAAGAATGACCAAATTAGTTGCTTCTTTACTGATTTTTTTATCCACTTCATGTCTTGTTTTGTCTTGATCCTGTCCAATGTCCCTAAAAAGGGCCAACCGGACAGGGTTGTGTGTGCTGAAAGCTGGTAACTGGCGTGGGGGAGGAGTTAAAGAATTAATTACTGCTGGAGGTAGTAGTTGCTGACAGCAGTTTTTAAGTTGGTCTTGTCTTCTACTGACATTGTTTTCTGGTATAGAGTTCCAGTCGACTATTTTGCGAGGTATAACTTGAAATGGTTTTTATTTGTAGACAGTGGTAATAATTTATTATTTCGAAGTTTCCTTTCAACCGTACGTAGTGTGGTTGCACTGGTATGGCCAGGTGACCCGTGACTGCTTGGTGAAAAGTCGGGTTATTTTCCTTCTCAGTACGAGTTCTTCCCAGTTTATTCAGTTTTCATGGTAGTGACGCTACTTGTACGTCTATAATCCCCCATGACAAATCTCGCTACTCCGTTTTGTATTTTCTCTAGTTTATTTGTCAAAGTCTGTGTATGTGGATCCCATACAGAGGAACAATAATCAAGGATTGGCATTCATGTACCTCTATGCATCTTCATCAAAATCCTTGTTAGAAGGAATTTTACTTTTATGTATTGTACTTATTTAGTGGGAAAGACCAATAATATTAATGATGATTCTTTTTTAAATTCACAGTTGAATGTGAGGAGGGTGAATATGCATGTGCTGATGACATGACTTGTGTTCCTGAAAGTTATCGCTGTGATTACATCAACGACTGTGGAGACAACAGTGATGAAGTTGATGGCTGTGTCTGTGACCCAAGTATTGAGTTTGAATGTGTCAGTGGTGGTTGTGTCAATGCTACATGGAGGTGTGATGGTCAACCAGATTGTTATGACAGCAGTGATGAAATGAATTGCACTGAATGTGCTGAAGGAAATTACCTGTGTGCTAATGGCAACTGCATCCCTGAAGATTTCAGATGTGATTATCTCAATGACTGTGGAGACAACGGTGATGAAGTTGATGGTTGTGTGTGTGACCTATCATATGAGTTTGAATGTACTGCTGGTGGATGTATCAATGGTACTTGGGTGTGTGATGGTGAATCAGATTGTATTGATGGCAGTGATGAAGAAGCAGATCTTTGTGGATACACGACTGAAACACCAACAACTGAAGCATCAACAACTGAAGCATCGACAACCGAAATGGGTACAATTTTTATTTCTTGATGTGAATGTATTTTATATCTCTATTGCCACAGTTTCAAACGAGAAGAGGAAACTCGATCTGTTGAGTGAAACTTTTTGCAAAGTTTACAAATAAGGTATCATACTAAATATGATGAAAGGGATCTAATATATGAATTTCTCACATAACTACACCCAAACTCATATATTACTTTGCATAAATAGCTTTGTTACACTTATGATTATTACTGAAATTGAAATTTTGTTTGCCTTCATAGTTCCTATTGATTTGGTAGCTGATGTGGATGTTACATCTTCATCAATAGAGGTCACTATTCCAGAGATACCAGAGGCTGTATCCTATCAGTTGACAATAATGTATCCTAATGGTACAGAATTGACCATTGACATAACACCTGAGGATTTTGTAGATGGCAACTTTTCCTACACATTTGGTGATCTTGAACCTGAAACTGATTATCCAATCAATCTTAAGTACTCTGAAGCAGATGGAACTGAACGTGATGCAGGATCATTGCTAGCAACAACTGCAGGTATTGTAAATGCTGCAAATATTGGATATAAGTAGTAATCATAGTTTTCTTTCCTGTAGTTGTACCATTAACTTGACTATTAGCTGAAAAGAATGACCATATTAGTTGCTTCTATACTGATTTTTTTATCAAATTTATGTCTTGATACTGTCCAACGTCCCTAAAGGGGCCAACCAGACAGGGTTGTGTGCGCTGAAAGCTGGTAACTGGTGTGGGGGAGGAGTTCATGAATTGATTACTGCTGGAGGTAGTAGTTGCTGATGGCAGTTTATAAGTTGGTCTTGTCTTCTACTACCATTGTTTTTTGGTATAGAGTTCGAGTTGACTAGTGTGCGAGGTATAACATGAAACAGTTTTTATTTGTAGACAGTGGTATTAATTTATTATTTCGATGTTTCCTTTCAACCGGACGCAAGTATGGTTGCACTGGTATGGCCAGGTGACCCACGACTGCTTGGTGAAAAGTCGGGTTATTTCCCTTCTCAGTATGAATTCTTCCCAGTTTATTCAGTTTTCATGGTAGTGACATTACTTGTACGTCTATAATCCCCCATGACAAATCTCGCTTCTCTGTTTTGTATTTTCTCTAGTTTATTTGTCAAAGTCTGTGTATGTGGATCCCATACAGAGGAACAATAATCAAGGATTGGCATTCATGTACCTCAACAAAATCCTAGTTAGAAAGAATTTGACTTTTATATATTGTACTTATTTAGTGGGAAAGACCAATAATATTAACAAAGATTCTTTTTAATTCACAGTTGAATGTGAGGAGGGTGAATATGCATGTGCTGATGACATGACTTGTGTTCCTGAAAATTATCGCTGTGATTACATCAATGACTGTGGAGACAACAGTGATGAAGTTGATGATTGTGTCTGTGACCCAAGTATTGAGTTTGAATGTGTCGGTGGTGGATGTGTTGATGCTACCTGGAGGTGTGATGGTCAGCAAGATTGTTATGATGGCAGTGATGAAATGAATTGCACTGAATGTGCTGAAGGAAATTACCTGTGTGCTAATGGCAACTGCATCCCTGAAGATTTCAGATGTGATTATCTCAATGACTGTGGCGACAACAGTGATGAAGTTGATGGTTGTGTGTGTGACCTATCATATGAGTTTGAATGTACTGCTGGTGGATGTATCAATGGTACTGGGTGTGTGATGGTGAATCAGATTGTATTGATGACAGTGATGAAGAAGATGATTTGTGCAGGTACACGACTGAAGCACCAAAAACTGACGTATCAACAACTGAAACACTCGATGTAACAATGAGCAGCAAAACGGAAGTGTCAACGCCAGTTGCACCAGGTAAGTATCCCCAACGCTGCAAAATTTGGAGTGTCGGAGATGAAGTACCTCCATCGAAATATATGAGTGAAATAGTTTATTTTTAATGACCACATTTCAGTTTGAAATTAACTTGTGGAATCTTAGCAAGGCTGTATGTTAAGGTTTTCAACTTGTTACTACAGGTCACGGGTTGTAGTACGTCGCAGTAAACCTGTAAAGGATTGCAGTAAAAGTGGTGTACTGCAAGTTGATGCGTCACCACGTTAAATTATTTAAACATTGATGCTGTACAAGACTGAATATGGGGAGAAAGGAATGAAAGTAAATACAAATGTATATAGTGGTAAAAATAAAAATATATTGGCCTACTGACAGGCGGGTGACTCTCTTTGAGTTGTCGATGCCATTTGAGCCTAACAACAACAACTATGAAGATTATACCACCTTACGTAATCAAATTCAAAGGGAAATAAAGAGTGCCAAGGCTTCTTATTTGCAATCTCAAATTGATGAGTGTCAGGGTAACCCCCGTAAGTTATGGACCATTTGAAGAGTCTTGGGTATAGCTCTCGAACCTCAAATAAGGCAAAAATGTCCTTAATGTCGATGGCGAGTTGTGCTTTGACACACGCTCAGTTTGTAATTATATCAACACCTTTTTCTCTACAGTTGCGGCTTCCTTAGTCAGTAAATTACCTTCTCCAAATCAGAGGTGTGGCACCGGGTCGAATCATTCATTGATTTTTATAAGAGCAAGGGCATTGTTTGTGATGAATTTGTGCTCAAAACCTGTTGATGAAGATTTTGTTTATAAAGAACTTTCAAACTGAATATATAAAGGGGCAGGTTTGGATGGGCTCACACCCAGTCTTGAAAGATGGGGCTTTTCATCTTGCCCCATTAATTAACATATTGTCCAACTTGTCAATCAATACTAACACCGTGCCGGACGATCTTAAACTTGCTAGGGTCCGTCCCATATTAAAAGAAAAGCAGGTGGATGTTGGCAACTATAGACCTGTAGCGTCCTGGAGTTGGTCTCCAAAATATTGGAGAATGGGTCTATGTCCAGGTGGAGGAATACCTTCGATCTTAAAAACCTATTTATAATATCAATCAGGCTTTCGTTCTGTCTTCAACAGAATCAGTCTACGATATCTTCTGACTACATTAGAATGAGTGTCCAAAGGAAATTATGTCGGCATGCTTCTGTTGGATGTCCAAAAAGAGTTCGACAGCCGTTAACCATTCGAATTGTGCGGTAACAAACTTGAGGCGATGGGAATCAACTCGGCCTTGGTTCATCTCTTATTTATCAATAGACAGCAGCTCGTTTCCATAATGGTATTAATGCTGATTTCCAGAATCTCACCTGTGGTGTGCCCCGGGGGAGCCTTTTGGGTCCTCTGCTTTTCTTGCTATTGCAGTGATCTGGAACTCTCTGTGAGGAATCGGAATGTTCCTCTATGCAGATGACGGTGTCTTATTTCATCTGACAAAGACCCTGAAGTTGTTTCCAGAGCCTCGGTTGAAACCTGAGGTCTTGTAATGGCTGGCTGGTTGACGGCGGCTCTCTTTGCATGCCGGCGGCGGCTGGATGCCTTTTGTTTGGTTCCAGAGGTCGGTTAAAGGGGGTCACCGATTTTCTGTCGTCTTTGATGGCCAAAAAGTACAATCTCAAGGGGTGTCAGTTGTCTGGGGGGGACTCTTGACCAGACCCTTCAGGTGATTCTATGGTTAATTCCGTCATTAACAAGGTGACTGGAAGACTCAGGTTTTTATATAGACACAGTATTTTAACCACAAACTTCGTAGGACCCTCAGTTCGGCTTTATTACAGTGTTCATTTTGACTGCTGTTGTGCCTAGTGGTGCTGTGGTGTTGGTGAGAGGTGTCGGCATGGGCTTCGAGTCATTCGGGATAGAAGGCTTCGTTTTATACTGCATATGTCACCCGGGGGTCATGTTGGTCAAGCTCGCTTTGGTTCGGTGGGTCTCTTGGGTTTCCAAAGCGGAGTTGGGCAGCTGCGACTCGGCCATGTGTTTGGCATGTTCAACTCTGTTGGCCCCTCATGTCTCAATCACTTTTTTTACTGAAGTTGGAGATTTGCATTTTTATCGTGCTAGATCTGGCTTAATGTACTTTCAGGTCCCTGGGGTTTTGGGGGTCGGACTGTTGGGTCTTATCTTTTGTAATGGCATTGCTGGCTGGAATGGCTTGCCCTCCAGTGTCAAATGTGTGGGCGGTGAGGCCGCGTTCAGACGTCTTGTTTGGACTCCATCTTGCCAGTGTCGCCTTGAGCCATGAGTCGCTGAATTTGCCTAACTACTTTCCAGTTTTATGGTTGGGTTGTGAAAATCACCTTCAATCCATGTTCATATTCTGCTGGTTCTTCTGCTTTTTTGCATTAATTGTTTTTTTTTTGTCGTCGCTCACAGGTGCCTCTGTCATTTTCATGGACCCCATTGGAAATAAGTTGGCAAATTCAGCCGACTTAATGGGTTATCCTGGCTAATTGACTGTTGTACGTATGTGCTAGTGGCTTATTTGATTTTGTTTGTATATCTGTAATTTTCTTTTGTCTATTTGCCGAATATAACAACAAACAAACAAACAAAAAGGCTCATGGTACCAACTTGATCGGTACGCTTCCCTTGTTTCTGACATCACTGAAGCGGGTTTTTGCTGCTCACTTATTGCCGTTGAAATAGGCTCACGGGGTTTTATTTGACACCGACAACAAAAACAGTGTAACTCGCCTGTCAAAAGACCTTCAAATTCCCGTTAAGTTCCTTGAACTCAAAACCCGGTTGATTAAATCAGTGCTCATGTCTTCCTATTCTATCTTCATTGCTAGACATGAGCCATCTTGAAGTGATAATGAAATATTTATCTTTTCCCTTCCGCCATGGTGTTTTTCCCCTTATCTTTTTCTCGTCTGTATATATTGTTTTTTTGCTTGCCCTGCCTGCAATCGGCATGGATTGCAGTTAATCTTGGCTTTGTATGTTGTTTTTCTTTATGGTATAATAAAGATGATTTAATAAAAAACAATGACACACAAGGGCATATAGATGAGGTACAATTTTGGTTTCCATGGAAATTTGCTGCACTTCTCTTCAGCATTGTATTGTATTCTAGTGCTCTGCATCATAATGTATTCGAATGCAGTATGCAGTGTTGTGAAGTAAGGATGTACTGCATGTAATTGCGTAATGATTTTGTTAAGCTGCATTGCAGCGACTGCGCTGAATTGCAGTAAAGTATGAATAGACGGTAAGGCTTCTGTCCGCTATGACTATGCTGGGAAATACATATTGCTGGCATGCTGAGAGCAATTTACTAGCTGGCCACGATTAGGATTTAAAATTTCTCAGGAAAGTGCACAGGTTCTTTGTAATTTACAACACATAGTGACACTACAGTGACTCAGCTTGGGGAGGGTGGGGGCACATGCCCTGGGCATTGTTAAGAGGTTAATGGGTACCAAATCGATCAATTTGTGACCCAGAGCGGTCTGTGCTCCTTCACGTTAAGTCAACTTGGCATGCTTTGCGGGCATTTCAAACAAATCAATAATTGGAAGAAAACATTTTAGACCAAAAATTTCAACTTTCATTATAACCAAATTAGAATATTTGTGCAAATGTCCATGCCCTCTGGGTGGTCACACTTATTCAAGGAATTAGGGGTGCATTTGTATTCTTGCCTCTGATAATCAGATTTCAAGTGTACCCACAACTCAACATAAGCCATAGATAGTGTAAACATATCCACCTGTTTGGAATCCTTGTAACCATACAAATATCATGGGGTGCTTGTCAACACAATCGGAGCATTTTAAAATTTTACCCCTGGATACTGAAACCCAAGCTGGGCGTCCATTTAAGGGGGGGGGGTGGCGTTTTGGTGGGGCAAGTGCTTCATCAATTTTATGGATTACCTATGTCTGAAGTACTTGTGTGCAAAGATTTACAATTTGTATCCAGACCACACTACAGTCCCTGCTATGCTATACATGTATGTGGTGAGGAAATCTTTAGTCAATGATAGGCTAATTCAGGGTATAGGCTATAATCAAGTCTTTTGAATGTCATGTCTGCCAAGGATGCTCTATTAGTTGACCATAAGTTATACCATATTTAGAGCCAACATCTTGGTATTTGATGCAGCGTAATTGCTGCTTACCAAATGCCGTATTTAATGTAAGCACTAAAGTAAGTCAATCTTCATTCTGGTCTTCTGTGCTTTAATGACACAGGTACAATACTTTCACTGTTTTGCAATTGAGGGTCCCAGGTTCAAACATGGTAGGGGCGCTACTGCTTGGCCGCTTTACATGCAATTGGTTTTAATCCAGGTACTCTTGTTGCACTGCTTTAAAATAGGCTTCTCATAATCTGTTCTGGTTGTTTGGTATAGCACGTATGTATCTGGCTGCTGCACACACAGTTGGCTTTATTAGTACCAGTTGCATGTTATAAAACAGAAAAGTTCTTTGTTGCCTTTATTTGTTTTAAAGAAACTTTAAAGGTACTTTTTCATGAAGGTCGATGAAAAATCATTTAACCTCTGCTGCACACACAGTGGCTTTAAGTACCAGTTGCATGTTATAAAACAGAAAAGTTATTTGTTTGCTTTTATTTGTTTTAAAGAAACTTTAAAGGTACTTTTTCATGAAGGTCGATGAAAAATTCATTTAACCTAAAGTTGTGCACTGAAGCCTAAATTGGTATAAGGCAAAAAGAAGTTAGGTTTCCAGTAGGCCACATGCATTTTGATTTTGGAGCCATTTTTGTTGGATTTCATTTTTGTGTTGCCTGCCGTAAGGCAGGAAGACGCATAGGGATCACTTTGTACACTGTTTTCTGTTGGTTGATGTCTGTTGTTGTGAAAAAGGGTTAACATTTGCCTGTAATATCTGCATACTTCGATTGATTTAAACCAAACTTAAGTCATAGATGCAACATGAGATCCCTCATTTGCTGATAAGGTCAAAGGTCACATGCCAAGGTCAAAGGTCATGTAAGGTCAAGTTGTTAGATATTCTGAAAATGTAAAATTGACCTCAATTGAAAGTTGAATTTCAATTGGAACCAAACTTGAGTTATAGGTGCAACATTGGATCCCTCATTTGTTGATGTGGTCAAAGGTCACATACCAAAGGGCATAAGAAGCCTATCATTTACAAACCGCGACGGCATGCGACACATGCGGTCCGAGGACAAATGTATTGTTTAAAATTTGATTTACTGAAAAGATTGGCATTTTGCAGACAAAAATACATCAGCACCTTTAACATTTGGCTTGATTTGAGTAATTTCTGGGGAATTTTTTTTTTTTAAATTCAAAAAATAAAAAATAATTTTGTATTTAGGTTTTTTGACTACCTACTGGAAATAAACTTTTTTTTGCTTAATAAGGGGCAGGTTGAATCACCCGTTGCTTGCTGGCTTTGTCCAATTCTTGCTTGTTGGAACCTATTACTGTTGTTGTAAACAATGAAACATGTTTTAACTGCCATTACCTGCAGGTCAACTGGCTAATGTGGAGGTTTTGGCCCAATAACCTACTCCTGGAGCGCTACTTTTCAACGCGTCTCGATAGTGGTTGCTTTCATGTATTAGCAAAAAAAAACAACTTTCTGCCGGCTCGCATTGCGTGGCGTGCGTTTGTAAGCGCTCGTCTTGTAATCCAAAACTTTTGAGTTCGAGTCCCCTCCAGGCACAAAATCTTTATTATTATCTTGTTTTGGGGTTAGAGATTACAATGAAAACATCAGAGTTTACGACTGAAGTAGAAAATAGTGAATAGCTGCCTTATGAGAAAATTTAACTGCTTATGGTCCTAGGCATGATTTTGGGCCAGAATCTCACATTTGTGGTCAACCGGCAATTAAATTTTGAAGCAACTGGTTGACATCCTTAAATATTAAGGTAGAAGTACTAAATACAATTTTTCGGACAAATAAGTATAACAAATTATGTTGAATGTGACAATAATTTTGCACATTATGCAGATTAGGCACCCAATATGGCTGCCAAAGGTGGCTATTTGGCGAATTTTTGATTGTTGCACTCATTAAACAACCATGTCAGTGCCACATGTTGAAATAAACAATTACACATAAAAATTCTGCATATCCAGACATTTGTCAAATTTTGATGTTTTTTGTGGGCCGCCAGCTATAGCTGGCAGGACCACTTAGCAATCCGTTGTGCGTGTGTATGTGTGGATGTGTGTGTGGATGTGTGTGTGGATGTGTGTATGTGTTGTCCCACAAATTGTTAAGTTTTTTTTAAATTGACCTCAATTGAAAAGTTTAACTTCAATTGGAACCAAACTTTTGTCATAGGTGCACCATGCGATCCCTCATATGTTGATGAGATCAAAGGTCATGTGCCAGGGTCAAAGGTCATGGGGCGGCCCACAGCTTATATTCTTTGAATATAGCGAGCGCGAAAGCCGAGAACCGCGAAATTCTAGTTTTTTCAAAATTGAGTAATCAAATTGACCATCTTAAAGGGCTTAAATAAAATGCATAAAGTGAATATAACCTAAAAAATAGACATTAAACATCCATGCATACTGATATAGGCAACAACTGTGCAAAATTGCAATAAAACCAGTTTAGCCATTCTTGATATATCTTTCATCAAAATTTACAATATTGGGCTCAAAATGGCCTAATTAGGTGATAATTTTAATTAACTTCACTGTGGTCAGATGGTGAAATTGATGGTTTAAATTTGATTAAGCACCCCTTCAGACACTTAAATCATATTACAACAGAAAGGAGATTTTCCATTTCATTTTAGTACTTCTACTTTAAAGAAAATTGTATCATGATTGTATCTTGTTAAAATTTTAATATTGTAATTTCTTGTATTTTATTTCTGTTTTAGGTGCATTGGCAATTAATGCAGGATTCGCTTTCATGGTTGTATTGCTTTAATTGTGTTTGTTGTTCCGTATATAGTTTCATTGCTGCTTTGTATATGCTTTTGCTAGAATAACATTCATCCATGTTTTCCGTATTATGTAGCTGTTGCAAAATCATGAATGCTGTCCTTGTCATGTGTCTGTGGCACAATCATGTTAGTGTTTTAGAATATAATGTAGAAACTCATTTTCAAACATAATGCATTTAGTTGTGATTCAGTAGTGGCTTTCACCCAGAATTGCTTCATAATGTTGACTGAACATTCATCATCAATGTTTTTATCATTCTATTAACACATCCATAATCTACCATTCTGCACTTCAACAGTACCAGAATTCATTGTCTGGTATTCTCAACCTATTTTGGGCCTTATTTTCTTTAAAAATACTCTAGAAGTATGATGGCATATGATGGCATATGTGAGAAAATTTGTCATGGAATAGTTGGAACAATACATCCATAAATTTTCTCACCTATTACATCACACATCCAGAGTATGTTAACCCATCCATGAGAAATTTTCTCAACTATTAGTTGCACACTTTGAGAGTATGTTGAAAGAAAGTCTATTCATGAAGGACGAACTCTAATTGAAACCTGGGTTTAAAACACTTTACCAAGACTTTAGGCTACTTCTAGCCCAGATTCGCTTCAGTGGTTTCATTGTTTTAGTTCAGTGAAGCTGAACCATTGCTAACAGCTAGGGAGACATAGGCAATTCTTTCTGGAACCTGCCCTTGATTTCTAGACATAATGGGTCACCTCTAGGCTGTTTTTCAATAAAACTGTAACCTGATATTGTCATGTCTGCCCACAAAAGTGTGCTGGCTGCATGTCACAACAGGCCAATCCTTACCGCTAGAACCCTTTGTGTGAGAGGCCCAAGAAATTGCCTATCACGGGTCTAGGAAGTGTGTTAAAGTTAAATTCCCTTTGGGAATACTAGCCATTGTACTTTAGTATTTATATTCATTTGTAAAATTTTTTGAATAGTTATGTGTTGCAAATGGCTAGACATTAAACAATTTTATGGGTCAAAGGGCTTTGAATTCTTATGAAGTTGACCACAAAAAGTGAACATTTCCCAATATGCAGTAGTTGTTTTAGTTTGTAATGAAATTTGTGTGCATTTGATCAAGCGTATATTCAAATAATAAACTGTATGTTAATAAGTATTATGAATACTCATTTCTTTTTCTATAGGCTGTAATGAGGATGAATTTGAGTGTGATAATGGCATGTGTATTGATGCCAGCTTGGAATGCAATAATGATGATGACTGTGGAGATGCTAGTGATGAAATCAATTGTAAGTGACCTGTATGTTTTGTTTGATGGTGTTGTTAAAAAAGAACCTTGGTAGACAAACCAGTTTATTGGAAGTTGAGATTCAGATTCAGTTTTGTGGCTTTGTGCAAGGATGAAGCCAGCATCCATTTGATGAGGGCAAAACCTCAAGAGAACTGGAATGTGACGCATGTCGTCTTATGTTTTTTTGAGACAGCATAATGAGTGGGCTCTTTAAATTGATTCTGAAGGGGTTGGTAATTTCTCAGGTGCCCATGTAGCACATTTTCTCAAATATTCTGCATGTATGGTGGTTCTTAAGATGTACCCCACAAAAGGAAAGCATCAAGCAACACATGTTGCAGATGCATTTTGTGTTTAAAAATGCCTTCTTTTTGGGGAACTTGGGCTCACTCTCTTAATTCCTGTGTTTTTGGTCCCCCGACAACTTTAGTTGGCAAAGGGGGACTATAGAAATGCCCTGCGTCCGTGTGTGTGTGCATGTGTGCAGGTGTGTGTGCGTCCCACGCAATATCTCTGGATCTAAGCAAGTGTGAGTGTCCATCTTCGCAACATAGATGCATCTCAAGTAGGCGTTGGCTGGGATGTAAAGTGGGTCATGTGCCAGGTCCAAAGGTCAAATATAGTCAAAAATAGGGTCAAATTTGGGTCAAAAATAGGGTGATATGTTATAGCCGTGTTAACACGTTATCTTTTGATCTAAGAAGTATGGGTGCCCATCTTAGCAACATAGATATATCTCATGTAGGCGGTGGATGAGTTAGGAGGTGGGGCATGTGGCATGGGTCAAAGGTCAAATATGGTCAAAAATAGGGTCAAATTGGTCAAATGGGATTAATTAAATTGCTATAAGCCTTGGCAAATGTGGCAGGATGATTATGATTAAACTTGGTGGGTTGTGGTCAACATTCAGTGCCGAAAAAAATTTGAAGGTCATTTCAAGGTATGCAGGGTCATTCAAGGTCAAATGGAATTAAATGCTATTAGACCATTGTCAATTGTGGTAGGATGTGAAACTTGGTTGTGGTCAAATTCATTGCCAAAAAATTTGAGGTCATTTCAAGGTTCATGCAGCGGTCATGCAAGGTCAAATGGAATTAAATTGCTATCGCCCTTGTCAATTGTGTGGATGATGATGCATTGGTTAGGGTTGTGGTCAATATCAGTGCCAAAAAATTTGAAGTCATTTCAAGGCCATGCAGGGTGTATTCAAGGTCAATGGAATTAAATTGCTAGAGCCCTTGTTCAAATTGTGGGAGGATGAAAAAAAATGGTGGGTTGTGGTCAACATGCAGTGGCCAAAAATGAGGTCATTCAAGGGGCATGCATGGGTTCATCAAGGTCAAATGGACTTAATTAAATTGCTATAGCACTTGTCAATTGTTGTAGGATGATGAAACTGGGGGGTGTGGGCAACATTTAAGGCCAAAAAATGAAGGTCATTTCAAGGTCATGTGGGGTCAATCAGGTCCAAATGGGTATAAAAATTGCTATAACGTGTCAAAGTGGCGGATATGAAATTGGTGAGGGTGTAGTCAAGCTCACTGTCAAAAAAATGAAGGTCATTCAAGGTCATGTGGGGTCATTCAGGTCAAAACACCAAGTAGGTTGGTTAGGATGTTGAAACTTGGTGGGGTGTGGTCAGCATTCAGTGCCAAAAAAATTTGAAGGTCATTCAAGGTCATGGCAGGAGGTCATCCAAAGGTCAATCATAGTATGTGGTCGGATGATGAAACTGGTGGGTGTAGTAAGCATTCATTGCCGAAAAATTTTAAGGTCATTTCTAAGGTGTGGGGATATTCAAGGTCAACTAACTCAACATGTGGTAGGTCAGAAACTTTGGATGGTGGTAAACCATTTTAAACTGAAAATGTGAAGGTTATTAATGGTTCAAGTAGGAGTCATTCTAAAGTCAAATAACACAAATAGTTATGGTCACTCTAGTCAACATTTGATACCGTCAAATGCAATTCGTATGGCAGCAGCCTCAGTGGTTGAGAAACACTTATTTCTCATCACAATTCTCCCTGATGATCTTAAAAATATATTTCCCTCCATTTGTTACTATCGCGAAGGGCGGGGGACCTTTGTGGTTCGAGGAACGCCTTTGTTTACTAATAGGATAGATTATATTTTAGAAATTAAAACTGGTAGGGTTACAAAATACCATTTCCAACTTTTATAACATGTACACAAACTTGTAAATTTAGATTCATAGTTACAGAGCAAGCTCTCGGTAGCTGTTAAAGCAGCAATTGATGTACGTGGTAAAACTCTTGAAATAGCTTTAAACTGATTACACTTTATTACAGGCAGATGATCATGCCAGCATCAAGTTCATGTTTCAATCCTTGATTTTGTTCTATAAACCTTATTTAGGTTGAGGACGTGCACAGTCAATCAATTTCGCTGTGAGACCTGGGGTGTATATCACATGATTGGGTGTGGTGATGGGGAGGTAGACTGTGCTGATAGCAGTGATGAACTTCCTGATTTATGTGAGTTATATACATCGAAACTGTCATGGGTGAAGATTATGTTCCTTTAGTTGTCTGCTTATTCAACCACATGAATTAATCCTTAATTAATTTGGTTAATATCAATGTCAAACATACACAAGAAACGTGTATTGTGTAATGCGGAGATCCCTAAGCCAGAACAACCCACATAAATAAAACTCAAATTGATATCTCCTGCCTTGACACAATTCTGCACTCATACGGACATCAGGCATCATGTCTAAAGAAATTATTACAGATCAAGCGGGACATTATGAATCCCGTTATCACTGCACCCAATGAGGGGATTTTGTAAGATTTGATCGTTTGTGGCTCCCATTGAAAACATATCATCGTGTGACCTGCAAGAAGGCAATGGGATGACGTGAGACATCTTTGCGCTGCCATGTATAAGGGTAACTCAAATTGCATTTCCTGAGTCAAGTGGCTCTTGAATGGTTCTTCGTCAAACGTCATCTTGTGTGGAAGAAATATACGGTGGCTGGATGATAGCAATAGACTCAGACTTAAAAACTGAGTGTTTCTTGCTGCTCTGCCTTTAACTGTGGCCTCACTAGCTTAAAAAATACAATTAAATTGGTGACACTGCGATTTTACCTCAGCACAATAAGACAAACTTGGATAACATAGATGCCATGACCTTGTCATCACACAAAACCTCCTTATATCAGTCAAATCTCTCTGGGTGGCATCTAAAACCTACTGACTGTGTCTACAAGCACCTACGAACAGACAGGGCTGATGGCGGTATCATTTTAAATTTAAGAACATAAATGTCCTAACGAGAGAGGAATTCCTAGGATCAGCAAAGGATGGTGGAAGGTCTTTCATTTCAATCTCCATGGGCAAACCCCCCCCCCACCACTGGCAAAAACGTCCAGTGGTATCCATTTATTTTAACTGTAAATTCATTAGGGTAAGTAGTGAAAACACATTTGTGTTGATTTTTTGTTTATTTTGTGATCATGCTTGCTGTTTGTGAAAGTGCTATAGTCACGGTCATAATTCCTGTTGCATGTTGCAAGTATGCTTGCAAGCACGCCAAAAGGGTGCAACCATCTGATTACACGAAGGCGCGGTGCACGCAGTGAGAGAGCCGAAGCGTATGGCAGCTTAAAAGGCATACCGATTGCTGCAAAGCGTTGCGAGAAAATAGCAACGTGTTGCAACATTGTGCAACGCGTTGCGAGTTCGGCCAATCAAAATCATGAATTTCTGTGACGTATTTCAAAAAATAGACCCCAACGCGATCTAGCAACGTGCAAAGCGTTGCAAGCCTTCACACGCGTTGCGAGCATTCACAAACGCGTTGCAAGCTTCACAAAGCGTGCTTTTTTTTTGTTTTTTATTTTTAAAGGTCACCCAAGCCATAATGGGTCATACGTATTGCCAGCAACGCGTTGTGAGAAGTCACAACGCGATGGCGGACATTTCGGCAAATCGTTGCGACATTTCGGCAACGCGTTGTGGTGTCGGCAATTCTGTGAGTATTTTCAAAAATATAAATCTCACACGCGTTGCGACCTGCGCAACGCGTTGC
>JAMKCH010007976.1:0-30241 GCA_023653785.1 Ophioderma brevispina
GAAGTCAATAAATCAGTCAAATATCATATCCACCTCACAGTTGACGTAATCCGCACCTTACACTTACTTAATCGTGTTTAGTTTACTGTTTGACATGACATTTATCCGTTTAACTTACTCGTATACAATGTATTAATAACCATTGTATGTGCACTTTAAATTATAAATTTTGAGAAAGTACTTTTAGCTTATCTAGCCCAGCAGGAGATATCTTCAAATGCGCTCTAAATTCCTTACAACACCAGACTTTTTTAGGTGCAATATTAAATGAAAGTCCAGTAATATTATGTGTTTTGCGAAAAGCAAGGGATGCTTTCACTCTAAAAATTAGTCAGCGGGGAGCTCACCAAAATAATTTGTCAAATTTTGGAAACAGTTTGGATCAAATTGAATCAAAATGTGATCATCTTGATACCAAAATTACTTAAAAAGTTGACAAATATCTTGGTGGTATATTTTCCGTATCAAAAAGACTGGTTTGTTTGGAGTGTGTATTCTAACCACAAATTATGTATAACCTCTATCTTAGCAAAACTGCAAGCGTTACCGTTACTCATTTACATATATTGCAATTTTGCTGAGATACATTGTATGATGAATGCAGAACTTGGGCAAACTTTGATATGTATGTGTTCAATATATTATTTTGGAATATACACTGATATAAGCGCATTATTCTACAATATTGCCATTCTTATTAAATGCACTGAAACAAATAAAGAGAGAAAACAGCACACGAAAAAACTGCGCAGACATATTTTTGTCAAATCAAATGCGTTGATATAACGTCCATTGTGAAATTTTGTGATGCATGGGCACCCCACATAAAAAAAAATACCAAATCAGAATAGAAACTTCAGAAAACTAGAAAGCATTGAATTGTTTGAACAAATCCAGCTATCGAATGTCCAGTTTTTACAAGTCAATTCTGCCGAAATTTGAAGCAGTAACGTCTAATGGAAATAATACGAAGGCTAAGGGTTGAAAAGCACACACAATGTTGAATATACACAAATGTACCGTCTCGTTAGTTTGTAATACAAATGGCAGACCTTCCGGTGGTTCGGAGTCTAAAAACATTAATATAGATTTTGAAATTGCCTGAATAGTACTCGATCAAACTTGCAGAGAACGAAAACATTATCGTAGGCATCACGAGTCCAACTTTATTGTGAATGGGGTTTATTGAAGATTTTACAAAACTTTGGGAAGCTACTTGCTTCGTAGACTAGTGTGTTACCCAAAATCCAAAATATGTTTGATTAGTAGTACATACCTAGCATTGTTTATTAGTAATGGTATATTTTTAAATGTTGAGTCTACATTCTGGATATTCCTGCAACGCCTGAACAACAATAATGGTCGTTTTAAAAGACTGCATAAACCTGCACGCTGAAAAGTATTAACAGTAGTAGGGAGTTCCAAAAATAAATCAAAATTTCCCATAATTATGCATGCAGAAGAGATCACGTTGTAGTGTGGTCCTAAATGAACCCAAATCCGCCTCAAACGATACCCTCCCTCACTTTTTAGCGCTTTTCTTATGTATTTCTTTAAGTGTTTTGAATTTTTTTTTTTTTTTTCACATTTTAACCCCCCCCCCCCCCCCCCCCCCCCCCCATGAATAGATAAATGAATAAACATTTGCTAAAGACCGTACTGTCACTTGAGTCACCAAAATTCAACCTCGGTGTCATAGACTCAAAGAATCAAAGAACATTTAGGGCAGAGTACCACTGCGTAAAGACTCAAACCATAAATGATGGAGCCATGGCGTACGAATGTCAGCAGAAAATCTTTTCGTTTACAGCATAATAAAAATAAACAGTTATGAAAAAAACGATAATAGCTTACATTCTGGAACTCTCAGGAACGAACTTTTTTCATTTTTTTCGGCTCGGTTCCAGATTTCGAAACGCCGCAAAATATTCATATTCGAAATTGTCTTCCATTCTACAAAACATTTAACATGTTTTTGGATATTGGTTAAAAGGATTTATCCATTGTAGAAGGAGAACTGTTGCACCACAATTAATACAGATATGATTGTAGGTTCTAATTAATCATCGGAGTAGTCTCGTTCGTTAGTGCAAGTCCAAAAAATCACAGTGGAAGAAGATCGTCTTTAGAGCTGATAGTTCATCATCCAGGTGATCAGGCCTGGGATTCCACTTGGGGACTTGTAGAGCTCACAGTGATCTATGATGTGGCTAATGGTTTGTGGCTCTCCGCAGTCGCAGTTTGGTGAAGGTTCTACTCCGATCTTGGTGAAGGAAGTTCGTTGTACGACCAACGCCAGTTCTGAGTCTGTTGAGTGCCCCATGCTTCCTATCAAGGCCACAGCCTTGGACTTGCAGATGGGCTGTCCAAAAACCGCCTTAGGTTCAAAGTGGAGGAGGACCATTGCTCATACCATCTGTCATTGATCCAGGATGATCGATAGGGATAATGTGACTGCAGTGTCATGGACTGGGTAGCAAAGTAATTCCGTGGAATTTCTGCTCCTCAAAGGGTGTTGGTGCGTGGGATTAGGCTACCAGGTTCATAGATCTGGCGAGTTTGATAGTCTGAAAGGTTCCTCCTAAGGTTTGCAGAGCTATGCCAGGGACAGAATTGGAAGGTATTCTACAGGCGTGCCAAAAGGCAACCACATAACCCCCCAAAGTCTCATTGCATTCATTCAGAACGAATCAACTTGTGTTGAAATGTATCGCTGTGACTCATACTGGTTGCCAGCGTATCAGCGGTGTATCATTGGCCAAAAGACGTCATAACTAGCTCAATTTGCGCTCGCAGAATTAATTTCAGCGAGCTGATGAAATCATGAATTTCAGCGACGAAATTTTTTTTTTATCCAATAACATTAATGATACTGGCGGCACTGACCAATCAAATAACGTTTTTTCACGCGAGCGAAATGTTTGAAATTAATTTCAGCTCCGGTGAAATTAATTGACCTCGACGAAATGAATTTCGCTCTCGGAAAAAAATTCAATACAACTGGCCATCCCGGTCATAAGTACGAATTCTGCTCGCCAAAATTAAAATGCAATGATATTTATGCTCGCCGCAATATAAATTAATGGTGGCCAGCCGAAATTCATTTCATGCGAGCAGAAAAGTCATGCGTTTCATTGGCTGGGATTCAGCCTCCTGGAAAAAACGTCTTCCTATTGGCTGGCATTTCAGCGGCAGACATTAAGTTTGGCGAGCCGAAATTCATTTCGAGGAGACAGAAATTCATGCTTTTCATTGGCTTGAAATTCAGCTCGCTGAAAAAAACGTTTTCCTATTGGGTGTAATTTCAGCGAGCAGAATTAATTTTGGCGAGCCTAAATTCATTTCGTCGAGGCAGAAATCATTGCTTTTCATTGGCTGGAATTCAGGCTCGCTTGAAAACCGTCCTTCCTATTGGCTGTAATTTCAGCGAGCAGAAATTAATTTTGGCGAGCCGCAAAATTCATTCGGCGAGCAAGAAATTCCTTGCTTTGCATTGCTTGGAATTTCAGCTCGCTGAAAAAAACGTTTTCCTATTGGCTGTAAAATTTAGACGAGCAGAAATAATTTTGGCGAGCCGAATTCATTTCGGCGGCAGAAATTCATTGCGTTTCATGGGCTGGAATTTCACAGCTCGCTGAAAAAACGTCTTCCTCTTGGCTGTTTTCAGCGAGCAAAATTATTTTTGGCGAGCCGAATTCATTTCGGCGAGGCAGAATCTTGCTATTTCATTGGCTGGAATTCAGCTCGCTGAAAAAAAAATCTTCCTAATTGGCTGTATTTCAGCGAGTTGAAATTAGTTTTGGCGAGCCGAAATTCGTTTCGGCTCGCAGCAATTCATTGCTTTTCATTGGCTGGAATTTCAGCTCGCTGAAAAAATTTGTACTTACCTATTGGCTGGATTTTCAGCGAGCATCAAATTATTTCGGCGATCTAAAGCATTACTTATGAACGAGTTAGCCAGGTTAATTTTGCCTCGCATTAAAACTCGATTCCTTATTGGTTGTAATTTCAGCGAGCTGAATTGAATTTCGGCTCGCAAAATTTAATTTCGGCAAGGTGAAATAAGTTCAAAGATTTCAGCTCGCCAAAACAGGCCTCTTTTCGTTGGTTAAAACCGGCTCGACTTAATTTTGATTGGGATAGAATTTCAGCTCGGTGGAATTAATTTCTGCGAGCAGAAATTAATTTTCTGCGAGCTGAAATTGAGCATTTACTGACTCGTTTGGCCACTGATGCGGTGTAGTATGCCAAG
Source organism: Ophioderma brevispina (assembly GCA_023653785.1). NCBI lineage: Eukaryota > Metazoa > Echinodermata > Ophiuroidea > Amphilepidida > Ophiodermatidae > Ophioderma > Ophioderma brevispina. The sequence goes on from JAMKCH010007976.1 coordinate 4,253, forward strand.
GCAACAGTTGATGTATGTACGGTGTCAAAGGATGCACCACATCCATTCCTGCAGCCTTCCTGATGAGTTTACACGAACCGCGTCTTGCGCGACTGCCGTGGTGTGTGATTGAAAGTAGGCTTTCGGAGCTCGGAGGCGCCGAGTAAATATAATGAAATGCCCCATTCTGCTAAAAACGATCAGTAACTCTCCTCATTTGACATCAAGTTGTGGCTTATTATCCATTAAAAGAACAAATTAAAACGATTCATCCTATTCTTTCAGAGAACGGCTAGAAGGTACCACGTACTAATGACTTTTAGGATAAATTCAATTTAAGATTTAACGTTTAATGGTTACGTTTCAGAAATTTCTAGCTTAGTATAATTAAGTTCCTTTAATTTCCTTTATCTTGCATTTAATTTGCTCAATTGGGGAAGACAGAAATTCACTCGCTCTAATTTATCAATGGAACATTTTACCTTTATTGATTTGGTGTGGTAGTCCTATTTTATCGTTTCATCAACAAAATAAGTCACCTTTGCACCATTGCCGAGCTCTTCAATTTATTCACATACACAATATTGCAAAAACCTCATCTTTTAAATAATATTTCTTTTCAACTGCAAGACTCCAAATCTTATTCGCTATCATCATTTGAGCTTTCAGATAAAATAACCTTGAGAAAACAAGTTTAATGCTGTTCTTAGTTGCACTGAACGAGAGAGCGGAAAGTTGCCAGGTCGAGTATGCGTCATGCGGCCAATACAATAGGGCACGGATCGCGGCGGACATCATACTTACATTAACTATGTGGAAAAACCACGAAGGTGGGATATTCATTACCACCGCCGGGCGCCATCACTGACTTCTAAAAAGACAACAGAAACAAGGGTCAATAGTAACTTTGCAATCTCCCGGTACATATGTGAGAAACACGCAGGTAAAGTCAGCCCTTGTTTGTTTGTACATTACTTTTTCAAAGCCGCTGACCAGACCTGCGTCCCAGAGTGAACTGCCGGTATGTTAGATCACAGTAAATTCAATTAAGTTTTTTTAGTGGTGGTAAGGGTTGTGGGAGGCTCAAGGATCTGCTATGTTTTAAATGATAGGTAAATAAATATTCTACTTATAATATCTAGTTGATGTACCGCCAATCGGGGCACCCTATAATATAGTCTTGTTGTTGTTTGGAATTATATGATTTGTTTTATATTATTGCCATTGTCATTGTTTTTGCACATTCAAATTTTTAATAAACCATCATTTCAATCAACCAAAAATAACATCAATCGTGTTATTATACAAACTTCAGATCAATTTGATGAAAGGAGCATTGCGTTGTGTTTAATGGTATATCTGTCCCTTGATACCCATGTGATGCCGTAACAGAAATAGTCACAATATGAAATTAGACATTCATTTCTTTGTCATTTTTATCATGTAGATAAAAGTAATATTGGTCCAAGCGGGCGTGATAGCTTTTTAATTAAAAGTATATTTTTTTTTTCAATGAGCAAAGTACCGTGCTGTTTCGATTCAAATGCAGCCTTAATACGATCTTAAGTTGCTGTGCTTTGGTGCAAATTACAAAGGGGGGTTCGCATAACCATAGAAATGTTTTTTTTCCCACAGGCCGGATCTCGCAGCTATGAAGGCGTGCTCTTATTCTTAACTGGATTTCATTTGAAGATAAGAAACACGTCTTCTTAGACGGCCCAGATTTACACCTTTCATGTTTAGATCAAATGTCATTAGGATATCACCTCGCGTTTCTTTGCTGCTGAACATGTGATCAGAGCCCGCGAAATGAAACCAAATACCGCTAATTGCTCCTATCATAAGCTTCAGCAAAGAACCAATATCGCTTATTACTAGTTCGAAAAGTGTAACCCCCAAATAGGAAAATCTTATTCTTTGCAAAATATGCCATTTTCAAAATAGTGCGTCAACCGTTTTTCAATTAAGATGGCTTTATTATCTTAACCAAAGCATACGCCTTAGGCGACTTTTAAACCCACCTTTTTTTTAAACAAAGCTCTATTTTTGCTTCCAAATCCAATGTTTCTTATTCTCTTTCCTCTTCCGTTCTTTTCAGAAAAATGTTTTTTCGTTTACTATACAACAAAGTCGATTTGGACCCGATAATATTAGTTTGGTGATGCGAGCCCAGAGCCGGCTCTTCTTGACGGATTTAACTACTTTAAAGGGGGAAATCTTGTATAAAGGAGGTATAGGAGGAAAGCCATTAAAGGCGTTTACAAATAAAAGTTACTATGTATAATTTTATACTAATAAGATAACTCCCAACAATATTTGCAATTTCGATTTCGACGCCTACCACTTGGAGAAAAAGAATGTGCCTATACAGAATGTGGATTGTTTACCTCGTACATCTAGCTTGCTTGTTTTCCCCCCCCTCTCTTCTTTTGTTGAAAGAGTAGTATAATTGTTTCGCTATTCTTTTTAAATCTTGTTTGATTTAGGGTGCATTTGCTTTTCAGCAATTTGATATTGATTTTTTCGTTATTTTTGTCAATTCTTTATGTTTTAATACCTTAAAAGCTACACAATAAGCTTTTTAAAAATTTGGGTTTTTTTTCAGCTAAATTTCATGACGGTAGACAAGTGTCTACCTTTATCCAGACAAATTTCATGACGGTAAAGCACTTGGGTAACTTAATCCAAATTACCTGCTGTAGACAATTTTCTACTACTTTTAAATCCGACCAATTTCATGACTTAAGACCATTGTTTACCTTTTTTTTCCGGACAATTTCATGTCAAGTGACAATTGTCTATCTACCATTATCCAGACAAGTTTCTTGACGTAGCACAATTTTTCTACCATTAACCAGACAAATGTTCATGACGGTGACACTTGTGTCATTTATCCAGACAAAAAGTTAAATTAATCATACCTTTATCCCCCAGACCATTTTCATGACGGTAGACAATTGTCTACCTTTATTCCAGAACAAATTTCAGACGTTGACATTGTCTAACCTTGATCCATAATTTCCATGAACGGAGACCACTTGGCACATTTATCCAATTAAATGACGGTAGAAACACTTGTCTAAATTTAATCCAGACCACTTTCAATGACTTAGACAATTGTTACCCCTTTTTCCGGACAAAATTCCTGTCATTGACCATCTCCCATTACCAGACAAGTTCGTGACGGTTAAAAGTTTCTACCCCTAGCCTTATCCGACAAAGTCATGACTGTAGGTACTGTTTACCTTTTATCCGGACATCTTTCATACGGTAGATAAGTGTCTACCTTTATTCCGGATAAAGGTAACAGTACTACCGTAATGAATATCTATAGACCTATAGTTTAAAAAATTGTCGAACGTCCCGTGAAATTTGTCGAACAAAAAATTCATTTTTAATATTAAACAAAAAAACCTTTTCTTTAAAAAAAACTTCTTAGATTTGAGATTCATTGTTTTAAGATTTGAAATTGGTTTTACCAAGATGTGTCGAGGCATAACATCGTTCTTCTTGAAGTAAACCCCACCCTGAATTCCAACTCGATGCAATCAATGATGGTTATGTGGTAGCATAAGTATCTAAACCCCTATCGTAAGATTTTTTTATTCCTGTCGATTCATAAAAGTTTTTGAGGCGTGTCGACATTCCATTCGGTCTGAGGGTGTATACTTACCCACTAAATTCAATAGAAATTCTACTAATTTGGCGATGGCGATCAGATTAAGGCCATATTAAAAATGCCCCTTTTCTCACACGAAAATAATGCAAAGCAAATGCAAAGCATTTAGAAAATCCTGATATACAATTTAAAGCCGCGTTTACACTGTTTACATTTATTTTTCCTGTGCCAGAATAATGTTTGAACTCTTTTCCAACAAAATCTCAGTACTGAAGTTTGGTCACTCATAACCACTACCGTATTTACGGGGGGAGTCGCTATCAAGGGGGAAGCCCATATCACAAACCATCGTCGTGCTGGGCGCTGACATTTTTGGAATATTGCACGGATAATTATTAGTTTGGGTGCTTTTTACATACCCCCTATGTTCAATTCGATACAAAACAATCGCCAAAATATCAGTTTTGGATGTTTAGGTGCATTGGGTGGTTAAGTTTTGTCCTCCCCATGGCCACTCAACGAATGATGACACGTCGTCTCTTGATTTAAATAAACCGCCTCAATGAATACATCTTTTCACCTAAGCGCGCATTGCATTATGAGAAAAAAGAGTAGCTGAGCACAGGATCCCTGTACACTATTCTTACACCTTGCCACCTCTAACACTACATCAATTTGTATCACTACGATTAGTGTATATGCGAAAGCGGCACCCCAGTATGTGATCAGAGCGAGGTACCATTGCTTTCTATTGTTGGTATCTATGTTTTCTTTGTGTTCGGAAAAACATGCGAGACGAGGACTTCTAGATGACCTACCGTTTGCCGCTCTATCTGATATAAACCTCTTGGCTTAATCCTCCTCTTCACTCGGCCTCGATGTTCATGAAACTTTAATCCCTCTTTGATTGTCTCCAACAAAGGAATCGATATAGTGTCTCACACTTTACGGTACATCTATTCAATTGAATCTGTATGAACCGTTCCATATTCTATATACAAAGGTTTATGTAAATGGTTTCTAAATCAACTTCTTCGGCTTGAACAAGTTGAGCATTTCATTGTTAATAGGCTTTTTAGTTTGATCTCACTACATCCTCTCCAGCTCTATTCGTAAACCCGACTTATGCGTTTTAACTGACAGAATAAAATCAGACTATAAATGTGAAAACAAATATTTACACTAACATTTGGCGATCTAATACTTGTTTTGTCCAAATTTCTAATCTTATTTTAACCGTCTAATAATATACTTAAATTCGTTTTCGGGTGGTATTTTTTAATGAAAAAGACCATTCTTACTGTTTAAATTTCTAATTGAATTTTTAAAAACAAAACTACGTTTGATTACAAGCCAACAACGAGACTGGTGATAAAAAGAATACATATTCGAACCATTACGATGAGTCCTGCAAGCGTTTGAAATAGTTTCCCATTTCTGTTGTACTTCAAAGTTTTTGAATGAAATAAAACGAACTGAAGCATTTGATAAACTTGAATGATCAGTGGACTTTCAAAGTTGTTTTTACTTAAACAATAAAGGATCAAGTCATGTGCGAACTATGTTTCACTCGACTCTAAAACATAACATTGAAATGAATATCGTTCAAACATTAGGTTAATGTTTCACCACCACGTTAGTTTGTCTTGTGACCAGGATCTCAATGTCAAAGATCCGAAAAAGTACCACTGGAACAATTCGAATTATCATCGTACCGACAAAGTGTGGTGTTAAACTTTTACATTTTTGTGTCCATTCCGGTGTTTTTTGAAAGGCCTTTTACAGCAGAACATTCATAGATGTATCAGAACATTTAAAAAATGTACTTCTATACTCGCTTAAGAATTTTAATTAGGGTGGATTTAAGCATTTAAAAAACTAGAGGAACATTAAAACACATTCCCCTAAATAAGGTAGGCTTCATTTATTTTTTAATTCGTCATGAGAACATGAGGAAAAAAAAAAAAATTTGGGGTCCCCCCCCCCACGATTATTGGATGAATCGGTTTGTAAGATTAGTGGGATCCAAACATTTTTTACACAGCATATTGCAGATTACTGGACTGGTATCATATCTTTCTATTGTTGATGACAATCAGAATAGCCATAATGACTAATTTAGTATCACAATCGACATGTGGGCCTACTTTCAATTCAATTCGCCTGCTCTTAGCACAACACTGTTGCTAAACCGCCGTGGGGAAATATGAATGTTCGACCTTCTCACGTTTAAAGCCCCAAAATCGTCACGCGTGGCATCCTTATTAGGGGTTTCGAAAAAAGGGTGGTCGTGAAGCAGCTTTGTCCCCCCCTATTTTTATCAACTCAAATTTGGTTCATACCCATCGATAGACTTCTGTCCACGCTAGCATTCGAACATGCTTAACGCGCCAGAGTTCGAAAGGCTTATATAGCGTCGACACACGTCTGCCGATTGATAGACCACCATAGAGTACACACATAAAATATTAGTCATTATAAAATGAGGACTCCCCCAATAAAAAAACATTATTGTAATGTTTTCTTTTATTGAGTATTTCCTGGAAATTATTATCTTTTGTACCACACACCTGTTCCAAGTGGCAAATTGATAATTGTAACATGTAGATGATATCGAACGGAGTTTTGTTCGCAGCAACCTAAGCTGTCTTATACTTCTAACCCTAGAGCGCTACTTGTTAGTTTAATTCCACTCTTAATCAAGTTAATGCAAGATTTAAAATCCTTAAAAGCATTTTAAGTTCAACTTACGATGATCGTATTGTTAGTGTAAAGAGTCAATTCGCCAGAGGTAGTGTTTTGTTTTTATTGAAGAAGGATTCAAATCTGAATATCTTATTAACTGCAGTAAATGGAAATAAAGAATGCTATTAATGATCTACACTTACAAAGCAGGCATAAGTTGAGGATAACACACATTGCCTTCAGCGGATAAGATCAATCTGTATCTTACAATAATTGCTCTCTTTGTATAGGTCGGCTTGGGCTGGATTTGGTTAGAATGTTAATCCATATTTCAATGTTTAAATAATGCTACAATATCAAAGCGTATACGGTAAAATTACTTTGCTTCTTTGATGATGAACTGAAAAACATGAACTGAAATATGTTTAAAAATGTTCAATGTGTCCTTTTAAGAATACGTCCACATCTACTCACCGATTCCAGAAAAAAGCAGCACAACTTTTTTTTTTAATGAAAAGAATCAGGTAACCCATCAGTAAGTCCTATCGGGGGGTAGTGGTTCTTGGGTGGGGTCTATTTTTTATGATATAGCCAAACTGCAGAACTTGGTGATGTTTGTTGCTGCTTTAGCGATGCCATTTTGTGTCAATTATTCTATCAGACGTATAGGTTAGTTATAGGAAAGAAGTTTTGTAAATAAATATTGGGAGTAGACTTTATAGAGTGTGCGAGACTTCGTATTTCTATAGCATGAAACACTGAAAAAGACTACTCTTTGGCCATATCGAGTGTTATTCCCAACTGTGTAACGCTTGTAGCTTGTACTCCAAAACGTTTTCCGCATTTGGAAGTTAAAGCTAAGAAATACTTTTAAAACCTGTCATCAACAGAAAGAACTTCTACAATGTTTTTCACACCTGAAATTGAAGAGTTTTAGGACCTTTGAATACATTGCAACATCCGATAAAATATTATGAATTCTGACAAATGTAAGTTGTGTTTTCATTCAATATCCTGTCGAGTTTGCAAAAGATAAATAGAGGGCAATGTTCTTTGTACGAAAGAAGTAAGATCATTCGAGGGAAAATGATTGATTGTGTCCATGCTCACACCACCATGCCCCGCACCATGCCTCAGATACGAACGATTTTAATGGCGGAGATCGAAAATCTGCAAGACTTCAGAGAGTGCGAAACACATATTACTAGACTTTGGTAACACCAAATTATACGCTTTACAGAATTCACCGGGAGAATTCAGCGCATGGATCGTAACAGTTTCTGGATACTAGTATGTACGATCGTATGTTAAATCTTACATGGAACATTTTAATCCTTTCATACGAAAAATACTGTCGTATTTGGCAAAGCTTAGTTTTTCTCAACAAATAGCTGCTATCCTTGTACTTTTATAGCTTTGATTAATACTGGAGTTCCAGAGAATAACTTTAACAAAATCAATGCTTTGGTAATTATTGGTTTATTCTTGAAACATGTTTTTCTCTAAGAATGCCATGATCAAAACACTTGGGACCAAAGAAAGCCATCGTGAAATATAGAGTTCCACATAATCCCTAAAAATAGTTAGACTTATCCACACTGGCTCACGTATCGACTTAGTCGTATTTGACATGACTCCGGGCGGTAATTCTGGTTAGTGTTAAAAACTGTCCTACGAAAACCCTTCCGATGATGTGTACTTAATATCCTTGCCCCCTCCGTTCACCACTCAGATAAGCCTTTTAAAGTGTCGCATTTCACATCACGGCTTTCCATATTATTGCCGATGTTTTATGCTTGTTTGTGAGTAAAGAAGTGGCAAAGTGAAAGCGTTAAGTTAAGTTTTATTAACAACGCTTTGCATATAGTATTAGAGAGATGAAAAAATAGATTGTGTGCCAAAATGTGCAATAATTGGGCCGCTATTGTGCATTAGATATTAGGCCAGAAACGGACCATTCGCGATATAATAGTCGTCTGGAGGTGGTTGAGTCGACTAGTTCTTGTTTTTCTGAACTTGGTCGTGCCGCAGGCAAGACATGTTAGAAACTAGCAAGCGAAACATACCTCCAGACACCATATATTCGGGAATGGTCTGCTTTGAGCCGCTTATCTCGCATATACGTCGCGCAAAGAATTAATACGATTTTTTCTAATTATTCAGTACACTTTTCAATAATTTTAACGTTAAACTGAACAAAGGCCTAACTATATTTCTTTAAATAGAAGCACCAGATGCCCTATTGCATCGCAATGTGTACAGAATCTTATCAAGCAAGAGATAGTCCGGTGGTTAAGATTACCGGAGGTATCGTCTCTGGGCATTCAGCTGTATACCTATATATTATATTCAGCTGTATATATGATGAAAACAGTAAGGCCAATCCAATTGGAAATAATTTACTTCAATATGTCCACAAGTGCCATAGGTGTCAATCTCCCGCGGGAGGGGTATATATATACCCAAATATTTTGATGATAGGTGGATGGTCAATACGATCCAAACCCCACCCCCACCCCAGTTGAGCGCCCGTGTAATGTATTTTTGACCAATGTAACCTCATACTTTCCAATAATCGTTTAAAAATGGGTGAAATTTCCGTGCGCTTCGCAGGCATTTTGTTCCTATCTTACACTTACATCATTTTACGATTTCAGGTTTTAACTGGCAACATTTTTAGCGCGCTTCGCGAACACAATGTGATAGTAACGGACCTTGTCAGCAAACACTGTTTCATTCATAAATTTTCATCAACACCCATCTACCCATGTCAAAAAGAAATTTAAGCCACTGACAGTGACACCACAGGATTGATATCAATAGATAAGAGTAGAGACGTGAAAACTACAGTCGTAGCTACAGGCTAATTAACTGGCCGTTGAGCTTGAACGTGTGTCTTTTCAATATGAAGAGTTAATTTCCAAAAGGGCCTAAATCCACTTTTCGTAGTTCTGAGAAAATCACCCTTTTTAAAAATAACCACATTACACTTTATCAATTCATATAATTTTGTTGTCCAAGAAAGATATCACATGTAGAAGCAACATTAAGACAACAGTAGTTTTACTCTCTGATTTTTACAAGGTTTTCTATTCATTTTTTAAATTTTCTTTGTTAAGTGGAATTAGGCCCTTTTGCAAAATATATTTACAGGCCAAATTTGGGCAAACTCCTTTCCCATACAACCACAACAATATTCGCTGTAAAGAGAATTTCAGGTGGATATGAAAATCGAAAACCGCAATGAAATTTCTTATGAACTCTAAAAGTTATGGCATTTAGTTGTTTTTCAAGATGGCCACCATTTTTTAGTATTTTTTGCAAAATCAATAACCATTCACTTTCAAAATTTTCTTTTGGGGGTAGTTTTGTTAAGAATGATACATTTTCATGGAAAAAGTTCGATATTTTTGCCATTTTCTGAAAGAAACTTTTTTTCCAAATATCCGAACCATTCCGGAAAATGACGAAACATTGGAAAGGAGTATGCTTGAAACGTTAAATTAAAATGTGTGTTTTTATACTCTCTATCTTATTCTTCTAATAACTCAATTTCGACCAAAAGTGCATTTAGGCCCTTTTGCAAATGCACTCTTCATATATAACATCTCTTCTTTTGTAATAAATTGATATGTTTAGCATATGCAAAATCCACGCTCATTGTTGGTATCCCTAACATTATGTTATAGCTTTGATTCAAGAAGATTGACCTTGAATTGACCTTTGACCCGTAGAAATGCCATTTTGAATACAGTCCTGCTTGCGACACAAATATAACAACCGTACGCTGTGGCATTCAGCCTGAAAGACTTTTTGTTTGTCTCGTTACTATCTCTTTTGATTCCAAGATGATGTTACGATCATGGCATGTACCCATCATGCTATTATAATTTAATGTTACATTTCGTGATCTTGGTACCTCAATTTTGGTTTATGGTTCACTAGATATCCCCGAGAAAAGGTTAATTCCAAAATTTCAGTTGATTCTGACGGTGCAGACTTGTCCATGGGTATTCCATGATGGAATGATAAGTACACATAAATTGTTTTGGCAACCGGGCTTTTCAAATCTGAAATCATAGCATGCAGTTGTGCTAAATACCAGTTTTCTGTCTTGTGTCAGGGCAGGGGGGTAGGACACGATCTGCTCGATTTGGGCATTGGGGATTGCCATGCCTAAGAAAAATGTTGCTCCGTGGACAAGTCTGTTTTGCTGACTTATTGTTCAGTGGACCATATCTTGAGAACCACTAAAGCAAAATGAACAATTTTTTCAAGCAAGATGCTCAATTACCCATTCTTTATGATAAAATAAAATCCACATATGTAACAATTTTAAAAAAGTGGAAAAATATCACTTTCATTTTGGGTAGTTTTTATTGGGTTACCCTGTACACGTGGGAGTAGAGCTCTGTTTTCTGCGTAAACTCACCGTCTTTTAAATATTTCTAAATATATTCCAGTAGTTCTTGATTTTTTTGTTCAATGACAACTCTATTTCAAAGAGTCATCGAGTTCCTATCTATTTAAAAAAAATTATCCTATTGATATATATGCAAGTTGACGGATATAAACATATAAATATAAATGATAAGTTAAGATAAAATAATCGGATTTGTTGATATTTCAGTCATGACTATGGCTATGAACATGATCACATAATCATCCGTCCCAGCAGTTGTCAAACTGAGATTTCAGGAAAGTACCTTGGGCAACTGCTCACATAAACTGGATGATCATCAGTCAACTCTGAAATAATGCATTTGATTTCCCAAACCACCAAAGTAAAATATGTTACGACTGAATTTCCATATTTTAAAGATATACTGACCATGGGGATATTATTACGACGGTGACATTGTATGGCAAACTTTTTCACACATTTCAAATGCATGTCTCTAGTTTTGTATTTACCATCCACTGCTGTGGTCTGGACTTGTATATACAAATTATTAAACAATATTTTAGCGTAGAAAGTTGTATGTGTGTATATTTTGAGTACCAACGTTGAAAACATAACATACATGTTTATCAAGTATTCGCTCGTTATCCATTTCTCCTATATGGCCAATGTAATTGACATTTTGAAGTTTCAAACAGAGAGTTCAGGATGCTTGCAATTATCTTTTGTGAATATCCATAAATAATATGCTAAGGAATAAACGTAGGGAAATAGGTAGTATCATCTCTTTAGCCACTTTAGAGTTTCTTTACACATTTCGAGTCGGTTTATGTGATCAGACCAATTTACTAAACTGGTATTTTAATTTACAAACTGCCGGTTTCTTCATTACGCAGAGATAATAGGCTTTGGCCATAATATTGTAGTCAAGCTTTGAGATATTTTCCTTGTAAGATATTCAATTTTATCTCAATCTTCATCTTTTTTTCGGTATTTCTATGGTATGTGTAATCTGACTTGGATATATTTTATTCTTTTTCTCCGGGTGGTCAAGAAATAAAAGAGTCATTTCCTTGCCAGGATTCGAATCCAATATCTCCTGATTTCCGGGCATGCACGTTAATAACGGAGCTAACAATGAATTAAGTTAGTATTGTGGTATTGAAGGGTAAGTAGTTGTGCGCAGCATTGACATCACCATATAATATTTCACGTATCTTAAAATGTGAAATGTTAAAACTAATGGCTTATTGTCATGCTTACCTTTTTTGATAGTTCTGGCATCTCGTTTATATTATCGGCATACGGGTTCGCATCCTGGGCGAAGTACCATAAAAATTCGATGGCGCAACCAATGATTTTGATATCGTAAGAATAGACTTCAGTTTTATGGATTCCAGATATCCTCATGCTGAACATGCAAATACCTAGTCCTTGTCCTGACGTATACGTGTATGATCATTCGGATCCATGACAGGTTCAAGGGGTAAACCAATATTTTTTCATGATACCGATATATATATGCATTCTTGTGGTTAGTCTATAACGTGTGACATTGAAACTTATCCGGGACATGAATAACAAACGCCTATATCCAAAAACAGAAATACACTTTGTAATGTAATTTTTGTTTCTGAGTAATTGCCATTCTGTCTGACCAAGATTCCATTCCAGGTTTACGTTACCAAATCATTTTGGTTAATGTTATACGATCAAGAAATCGTTACGAAACTTGGGTTATATTGCCATGGATTAAGTCTCCTACTTTCAGTACTTCATGTGCGAAATGTTCTGCCTGTAATTAAAAAATGGTACACATTACAAGATTTTATGCTCAGTTGACTAAAGTAAACTACTGGTTCTGGGCCAGGTTTCAAATGCAACGTTTCGTATAGTCACAGCCTATACTTAGGCCACGCTATACTTTTGTTGACATACCTTATAAAGCCGGTGTGAAAGCAGATATAGTCCGCCGGGAGCCATAGTCCGGCCTCCATAGACGATAACGGAACAAAGTGTGAAATTAATGTTGCGTGAAGAGTCAACTGAATTGAGTACCCTTTCTTTACCGTTGTAGATGGTCCAGGTGGACTATGAGTCCGGCGGACTATAATTACTTCAACTTAAACTTGATTTAATGAATATACTATTGCTCAAAATAAATTTGTAGAAATAAAAGATAAATAATATTTGTGGGGTCATCCATGTAGGTAGACATCCCACAGCTAACTCGTTTTACGGCCCAACATTAATAATTCTACAAATATTTTCGTCAATAAATTGTCCCTATTACCTACTATGATCTGAGCAATTATTTTATTCATTCAATGATAAAGATTATGGTCATGTAGCATATTATATCAACAACCAAGCATTGTAATCTTCTTTAAGAACAATATAAAGTATCAATAAGCCACCTGCATATGTGCCACACATGAGATATAGTTGCTTTTTCAAAATTCGATTTAGTTTCATACATTTATACTCTATAAGTTACACTGATAAGAAAAAATAATAATCCATGACCTCGGGCCCGACCCTTCAATACCCAACCCTATAAATTAAATCCGCGTCTTGTAGGTGATATGTTTTCCATTAGTCAGGTTAACTATGTTTAAATATATCTATGTGTTGCTTTTTATGGAAGATTGCCTAATTTTTGCATTTTTCTAAAGTTCAGCGTCACCAGGAAACAGAAAATCAGGTTGCATTTTTTAAATCGCTATAAGCAAAGCATCTTGGATTTCAAAATGGCCGCCATTTGAACCTATAATCTGCTATATCTTGGCTTCTAGAGCACCTAGAAACGTAATCCACCCTTAAAACCTTATTGTTAGGAGGGTGTTAAACTCAATGCAATAACTTAGATAATGTGGCTGTGATCGCGCCATTTTGAATTCAAAAAAAATGGCCGCCAAGGGAAGTTGTTTTTTAGATACCTGTTCCCTTGAAACTATAGTAGAGGCATGATTATGGCATCTATGCCAATGTTTTCAGGGTCCAGAATCCCATCAGAACATTAATGACAAACAATGGCACATTTGGTTAGTGGAAGCAATTGGAATTTCAGGATGGCCGCCAAGGGAAGTCATTTTTGCCACATTCCTGTTCTAATACCAGGAAAATCAGATTGTAGTGTCTATAGCCCGATGCTATACCCATGTTTTAGGGCCCATAAACCCAATAACATTGTTAACAACAACGGATATTAGAAGTGAAGCCATCTTGAATTTCAAAATGGCCTGCCATGTCAAATAGTTTTGCCTAAAAAAGTATGAGAAACAGAGGAGTGACAGAGTAGTGCACAGTAGTACAGAGGGACCCCCCTGCAACAAGTGATATAGTTTTCAAGTTTGAGTGTGAAATTATGTCTTGATCTTGGCGTTAAACCTTGTATGTGACATTTTCTGACACTGGCACTTTTTTAACAGGCTCACAATTCAAATGGCAAGCCGGTAGGGCTGCATTCAAGATCTAAAAGCAGAAATTATCACAAATTTCTCTATCATTAGTAAACATCCATAAGTTTTGATAACGGGGCTAAATTTAAGTATGCGATATATATCTATCTTCAAGTCTTCTATGTGAAAGGTATATCTGATGATTTTTTTGCCTTTTTTTTTTTTTAAACGCTGCTTAAAATTCAAGATGGCAGCCACAAAATGAATAACTTCAATCACTCTCAAAAACATCTGTACTATATTAGTATTAGTTTGCCCCTGAAAATTACGATAAAAGTTTAAAAAGTACATATATGTTCTCTAACCATTCGAAAGTCATATTTTGCATTTTTAATTGGTTTAAGATGGGGTCAATACATTACTAATATATGACAATTTATAGGTGTCAAAGATCCTGAAAGTGCCCATATTGAATTTTAATGCAAGTTTAACATTAAGTGACGCAAGGGGTTTTCACTCCGTTGGTGCCCAGGTGCTTCCATGGGACCCCCCCTAAGAAACCACTTTCCTAGGAATTTTTGTACGAAATTGATACACATGTGAAGGGTAATTAGACAACCCCAAATCACAATAAAAAATGAAATTTTTTTATTTTTGGGCTCAATTAGGGCACAACATTTTTTTTTCAAAACACACGAAAAATGGGCAAAAAGACGGAAAATTCAATGAGCCTTGCGCTTACATCAAACTTTTGTACTTTTATATAAAAACACAAACTTAAAAAAAATACCCAAATTACATATATTTAACAAAAGCTTGAAGTTTAGGAATCCTTGTAGTTTTTACACGGGTGTTGCAAAATACACGTCATTTTCCCATAGCCTTTGTACAGTAACGGTTTTAGCAACGTTTACAATGAAAGTGTCTCTTGTGTATATTCCTTGCTAGGCCAGTCTTGCGGTCTTAAGATGACTAGATGTCCATAAGCCGGTTCTGTACGGCCTAAATTCGAGTTTGTTTGCAACCCACCTGGTGATTAATCTTCCAAACATTCCAATCACCTTAAAGGCGGTGTCCCACTGACTAGGATGGTATTTTTCCTTTCCGCCCCGAAATGTTGCACATAGCGCGTACTGCCTATTTTCAATGGCCACCATGTTTTATGAAAACCTGCTATTGTTTATTCGTATAGATACGAAACTTTGCCCTAAGGACAAACGAAAGAAGTTTTTCCTTCCTAAAGTGGGCTGACACATTTAATCGGTCCAAGATTGGCCGCCGGAATGAGGCCATGTTTTGTTAAATGGTTACTAAAATTGCCAAATTGATGGGGTTAGAATGCGAGCAATATTTTGAGAGCACCAAAAGAGGATTAATGACATTTGAATATTGCGGACATGATCTTAACGCATGATGGCTGCGGAAAAAAAAAACAAAAACAAAAAAAAAAAAAAAAAAAATACCCCTCTGGGGGACATAAATCAGGAAGAAAACCGCCCATGCACATCTTTTCGCATAATACGAACCATAAGAAAACCTCTTAATAACATTTTCGCAAATCTTCTCTCGTACTCCTGGACAATTGCAGACTACTCAACAACTATATTGAACCGCCGGGAAGAAGATGATCTCGGCAGTAAGAGTGAGAAGGAGCTGGTGCTACAGTGCAGAAACAAAATCCATTGATTGTGCTCGAAAGAAAGTTAGGTCACCAGATGAATTTTCCTCTAATATCTAACACTTTTTCACTTCTTTCATAAGCATCGTATTTTATTTTTTACTGGGAAACACCTATGATTTCAACTGATTATCCCCTTAAATACAGTCCACACCCATGTATTATGATTTATTTGCATTAGTTTGATATACTGTTGTCTTCCTATGAACGATTATAGAGTCAGTTAAACTATGTTATATAGCCCCAGTAGTAACCAGCTATCGTGACAGCAATTCTCTTTTGGACATTTTTAATACCCACTTTAATATTTTTACATCGTGGAATGATTTAGGGAGCATTATTAGAAAGTGTTGTTTAATACATCGAAAGATTGTTAGTATGCTGCTTTTCTTCCTACTTACGTACTGTAGAGCGAATATATCAAAATCACCGCCATCTTTAAAACAAGCTGACTACACTATAATGCCATAAATTCTTTTTGGAGATCCCAAAATCAACCCAGGTTCTTATTTCAAAAATGTGCCATTTTTAAGTTCATTGAGCATATATGCATCTTTGCTGCGGCTCTTGACGCCTGATGTGTAAGCCCCCTTTAGGAAGTAGAAACTTGATATCGCGTAGTCGTGATATCATTTCTATCGTGTATTAATATTATAATGCGGTTTGTAAACATAAAACCAGAGATGCGTCCATTTTGAAATGGGCAAACACGCGAACGGCAGCTTTCGTTTCTGAGCGGAAACATACCTCATCCTAAGCAGGGGGACATCCCCTTCAAGGTGATATATGGGAAAATTAATCACCAGTTGGGTGCAACGAACAGAAAATCCATTGATGGCCGCAGCTTATGTTGTCAGTGGGTGACAGGGCTTATCGCAAGCAGCCCTTCCATGGAACTCTTTGCCAATCTCTGTTTGCCACTACCGGGTCCATCGTTTACTTTTAAGAAATCAGTGAAATACTATTTACAAAGATGAGTATGTCCTTAAACTGACATATAGTCTCATGTATTTTTTTAAAATTTGATTGTGCTACTGTTTCTAATAACTATAAGATTTCTATGATTATGTGTAATACTCAAGGTTCATTACCTTTAATCTAACGATTATCGTGTTTTAGGCCAACAGAATTCCTGTGTTAATTTGTAAACGCTTTCACCTTAATTAATAAGGCACTAGTCAAATGATGTTGGTATGGTCTTGTATATCACATCTGTCGTGATGATAAGCTATATACAACAGGTAGGCCCTTAAGAGTTTTTCAAAAAATCTTGGAGACGGGCAATAGACCCCATCTTGAAATTTGGAGCACTATTAGCAGATTTGGTACTCTTCTATAAGACCTATAGCTTCAGATTATAATACAATTTTATATAACTTTCTGGATAATGTAAACTAAACATATTACAGATATATGGTAACTTAAAGTTTAAAAGAATTTGTACAGGGTTGCCATATTGGCTACCATCTTAAAATTTTGAGCTGTTGGAAAAAGAAATTACCAGATCATAGTTCTACGGCAGGACAGGTAACGACCTATCAAGACTTCAATTTGCCATTTATCACAATTTTTGCAGGCAAACTGGAAACTACAAAACTACACTGCTAAGCGGCCATTTTAAATATAAGATGGCTGCC
Source organism: Ophioderma brevispina (assembly GCA_023653785.1). Taxonomy (NCBI): domain Eukaryota; kingdom Metazoa; phylum Echinodermata; class Ophiuroidea; order Amphilepidida; family Ophiodermatidae; genus Ophioderma; species Ophioderma brevispina. The sequence goes on from JAMKCH010007976.1 coordinate 21,654, forward strand.
ATAACCAAGTGACCAATGTTACTATCAAATACTTATGAATTCTAGAATCCTGGAAACAAAATGGATTATAAACAATGGAATCGTTCCTCTACAGTGTCAGAACCGGGATATCGCAAAAGCCACGTTATTGGCCGGCATTCGAAATTTAAATATGACGCCAAAACCAAAGATCTGAATCTTGTTATATGATCTTATGGATTCCTTGACCCTTAAAAACCTGGTATAGACCCCAGAATTTGCTTCTACTAGTCTCAGCAGACCGAGATAGATCAAAAAATTGGCGGGCAGCCATTTTGAAGTCCAAAATGGCCGCCCTAGAGGGGAATTTAAAAAATGCCAACATTGAATTTTTCCTATTTGGTGAACCATAAGCTTTCAGAAAATGTATAGTTTTCCCTAATCCTCCATACAAAGGCCAAACAAAAGTACATAAGGAACCTGACTACTTACTTTTTCCCTTGTTCATCCACCGACTGACTGCTCCACAGTTGCCTGAAAGAATCATGTTTCGAGTGGGGGATTTTAGCTGTAAAAAGCCATAATCATCATTTTTTTTCAAATTCAAAATGCCCCATTTTTGTCTCTAAATTGCTTTGGGGGTGGTGGGCCCATCAACACCTTATATTACTGTTCTTTTTTGTGAAAAAACATCTTTAAGTGTCTTACCAACTTTTTAAGCGGGTCTTGAAGATGCCATTTATGACTGTTTCTAGACCTTAAGGTGCAATGACCGATTTCAAGTCATCCATAGTTTCTGAGATATTGTACTGATTTCATAATTAGCTGCTCAATAGATCTCCCTACCTTTTATTGGTTACAGAAAAACCTCAAATGAAACAAAGGGATTTGTATGCCTTATCTTTCATAGAAAATATAGGCTTAATTTTGTATTTGCTCCGATGAATTACTAATTTAGAAATTTCACACTTTTGTACCAAAGAACAGTTCTCAGCTTAATCCTTACGATTGGAAATATCTTTGATATAAACTTTACAACCAGTACCAAATCAGAATTTTTTTTTCACATTTTTAGGTGTACACCTGTTCTTGAAATCCTCTTGTTTGCAAACCTTTAAAAATCGGATCCCGACTTTTATTAGTAATAAAGCATAAAATCGTCATTTCTTGACGTGAGGACCTAATACCGCGTGTTATATGCTTTTAGCCACTTTACGACAAACAATTTTCCAATACAAAGTGGCAAAAAAAAAAAAAAAAAAAAAATGATGAAAAAGTAGGGGAAGCGATTTCTTAACATTTTGAAGAAATCGCTGTAGTGGCTTTAAAGACCTGTTGCATCTCTCAGCTTTTGATGGGCAAAAGCAAGTTTTCTAACAGCTTTTTTCTGTATAATTGTCAGCTTTGGTTTTCCAAGAAAATTGATGGCTACTAAAAACGGAAAAGCATAATTCCACGCCCCCTCCTATATACCCCAATTCTATAAATTGTCGTTGAAATTGTTACGTCATAGTAATTCCTTAATTTTTGGGCCAACAAATACACCCTCGCCTCTTTTATGATGACTTCACTAACATTTTGGATTTATCATATCCGAAACAATAAAAAGTCATCAAATCACTATTTTTATATTTGGTTACTGGCATGGATATGCAACATAACCTGAAAGTTGTTGGCTTGAAATCTGTGACAAGGCAGTAATTTTTATATCTGATTTGTAATTTCTATAGTGCGTATCAAAATTCTGACTGAGATTAAAAAAAGCCTTCCTGGTGAATGTCATAGATTTTTTCATCGTGATATTGTGCACCATGATAATGCATTTGACCTCAAACACAACATTTATATTGATCTTTATTTTGTACTGGTGTAAACCACAAGCAGCTTGTTGATTGACAGATTTTTGAGAATGCCGTCGCAACATGTCCTTATTTGCGGGAGACGGTGACAAATTTCCTCAAACTTCATTTTATCACATTTGGTGGTTTTGGTTTCAATATTAAAGCAGGAAATATGAAGTGTACACACTTATCATCCCTGATTTATACGTTTAAAAAATGCATTCCCACCTCTTTTTCGAGCTTCTCTCGCATTATCGCTGCTAATTCCCTTTTATCTTATCTTTTCCAAAGTTTTTTCTGTGGTAAAGTGCAAAATAAATAAAAAGTTTGGCTTATCCCAAAAAAGTGCGGAGGGGGGTTATACAGAAGTGAGAATTTTTTATGCTAACTTTACCGGATTTTGTCTTGCATTTTTTTGGATAAGTTTAAATGAATTATTGCTCTATTGGCCCCTGACTAGATAAATCTTTTGGGGGGGGGGGGGTTGGAAAATGTTGGAGCTCGGACATCAAACATTAATGGTTTTTTTGATCCCCCTTTTTTACTGTCAATTTTTTGTGATCCCCCTTTTTAAGTGGGAAAAAGGGTCTTAAAATTTTTTGGACCCCCCCTTAAACCTTGCAGACAAAAAGCAGAGACAATTGCAAGATGGGCCGCTTGGCCCTGCAGTAAAGGTAGAAATTGACGAATTTTTGCGTCATGCGGACTGAGTTTGCCCAGGGCTGTCCTCTTCTTCTCACACAAAGCGCGGAAGAACCCTTCGGGCAATACGCACTCACTTTGTATATTACGTAAATGGTCATGCAACATTGATAGCACCATTTTATTTTTTAAGGGGTTCACACACAATAACCAACTGGGCAAAGTTTGGTAATGTTCCTTAAAAATCAAAACGTAATCATTGATGTGTAAGATTTGTTTTTTAAATGAATTATTATCATTATGTAAGCATAATACTTGTGCATGGATAATCTCAAGTTCTGTAAACTCTTGCAATGTGCTGAAACAAATTTGTTGGGGTTGGTAATATATTTTTTTTTACAAGAACCTATGGTACTGCATATCAAAATGTGAAATGGGGATAATGTTAGAAAAGTTGTTTCGAAGAAAACGATTAGTGTTGTAAACCTGGGGTGGGTGCGGGAGGGTGTCCTCGCAACCTCACTTATCCTGTATAGATTAAACAATTTTCTTGCAAACAGTGGCGAAAATTTCTTTCGGAATTGGGGAATGGGGTTGATGAAAATTTAAAGAGACCACTGGCACATTGAAAATAGTGCGCCTCAAGATTTCAAAATCGATATTTTTGCATGGTTGTAAAGTTATATACAAGAAGCCTAACCCGAAATGATACGACCAAGTCAGCTCGTATGGTAAACTGAACTGATTTTATATTAACGTCGCGGCGACGGTTATTAAGGCAGTGTGAACCTGAGTTCGAGTATCATATTTTGGTTGTAACTTTGCAAATATTTGATTATGTATGAAAAAGTTACTTTATAGAAAGAAAATGGACGATAGAACCCGATGAATGCTCAGATGAATGTAAACTTTCCGTATTTTGAGGAAAATACTAAAACAACACGATTTTGCCCAAAATTTTCAGACAGCAACAAAAACAATTAGAATTTCATGATTTCTTATGTAATTTTTTAGAACAAGACAAATGTCTAGGGACGGTTTTTTCATTTTTTTAAAATCAGAGCTTACTTTTCGAAATATAAGGAAAAAATGTCAAAAAGTGGATTTTTACTTGTCTTTTAAAATTTGAGTAGATATTGGAGAAATCTTTAGTTAGAAATCGAAAAATGAAAAATTGAAAAAAACAGTCCCTAGAGAAGACCGATAGCTATCGTAGGAAAGTTAAACCTTACCTTTCACTATCGAGTACTTGTTGGAGTTATTTGGCTGAAAATTTGCCAATTTTGCGAAAATTGAACATTGAGAAAATCCGTGTTTTAGTAAAAAAGTGAATTTTAACCGCCATTTTCAAGGCGTCTCTTTCTCAAATAACTTTATCTTAACTTGAAAATTGAATATGTGTGCAAGTGATGAAAATTACAATCTTTATGACATATGAATCAACCTATTTTTGTATCTAACTCGGAAATTAGCGAAATTTAAATTTCGTCTGGTCTAAATTAGAGCTTTGTCGTTTTTCAAAATGAGTCGCGCAAAAGTACATTAAAACACGGGCACGCTAATTACGCAGCAAAAATTCAGCGCGACGCGATGGTGCGCCTTGCGCCTGACTGCGTGAAATGTGATTAACTTCCCGCGTTTAAACCAAGCAGTTTTGTGACTTTAAATGGTCGAATAGCTTTAAATCGGGGCAAAAATAATAACAGCCTTAGGATTGTCTGCAGGGGATAACCTTTTTTGGTAAACTAAGAAACAACAGTTTGATGTTTAAAGGTGCAAAAATCAGATAATTCGTGTTAAAACACAAAAGCACCAGGGTTGACACTGGCCCTTAAAAGACGACGAGAATGGCGTTTAACCAAGAACAGGCACACCGTATGAGGTTCCCACGCGATGCCACACTGTTTGACCGGTCGATCTTTGTGGGTTTTAATATCAGTGAGTACGGTAAAAAATATTCTGGATTACACATTAATTAAAGTTATTGGAAAACTTAAAAGACCACTATCAGTCATTTTTTCCCAAAATCAAAATCCCAATTTTGTCTCTAACTTGCTAGTTTAGGTCATAGTAACACCTATATTACTGTTCATGTGAAAAAACAAGACGCTTCAAGGCAATTTAAGGCGGTCCTGAACATTGCAATTTGCGGACTGTTTTTGCGTCTAAAAAAAGTCGGATCCCGACTTTTGTATTAGTAAACAAGATTAAATCATGAATTTATTGACAATACGGCGTGTTACGATTAGCCACTTATAGATGTCTTACTACAACAATTTCCAACACGACTGCAAAAACTGCACTTTGATGAAAATAGGGCGCTGTTTGGTCATTTTGAAAAAATCGCTGGATAGGGGCTTGCCTACAAATTACCTGGATTCTCTGCCTCATATCAATGTCCCTATCTGTTTTGGGTGTATGTTATTGTTATGTTGTAAAATATATCTCTGTTATCGAATGGACGAGACTATAATTTGAGAGCAAATGAAGAAATTTCATGTTTGTAAAAGGTGGCAGTGCCGCTTTAAAAGCAATATTAGCACATTTTTTTGAAGTGCGCCCCCAATTCAAAATTTGGAGATTTTTACACGGTTGCATTGGGAACGGGCTATAAGTAAATATACCTGTGAATGGTTAAGCTCGTAAAATGTCTATGTGTCACAACCGAAGGATTTTGCTACTAGAATAATTATTATCGGGGGATCCCGATAATAATTCAACGGCTGCTGGAAGTGTCCTTCCAATGTGAAATAGCGGGGAAATAGCGCCATGTACGTGTCTATGCCCATCCATTAGTTGTTGTTAATAGTTCGGGCCAATCCAAGTTAGAGGTTTTTTCTCAAGGTGGCACTATTCATCATGGACTGGAAATAAACGTAGCATTTTCCAGCTATGCCGCTTTAAGTTCAATCTGGGATCCCAATTTTAGTACAAAATCGCTTATTTTGTGATAATCGCATTTTTTAGCATTCTCGTTCGAGGTCTTATGTTTCTAGACAATTACCAACGTCGTAAACTGTGCAAAATATCAACATTTTGTAAAAATTGGGGCGCTCTTCAAAAATGTTGTTGCCAATATTGCTTTAAGATGATAAATAGGGTTTGCTGAAACGATCCATTATTAGCACTGTGCGCGCGAAGCGCTCTAAAAATTTGGCCATTTAGAAGCTAAACTTGTTAAATGATAAATTGTAAGTAGAACAAAAGGTTCCCCCAACAGCGCACAGCAAAAGTTTACAATTTTAAAATATTATGGTAAAACATGAGGTTATATTTGGTCAAAAAAACACATGAACAGGCATCAACATTGGGGGGAGGATGATCGTATTGCTCCTCCCCTCAGGAGTGATATATCCACCTCCTCCAGGACTACGGCCTATGCCTTGCAAGATAACACAGTGTAAATTTACAATGGGCCACAAAAATGATAATACTGGGTATGGGCATTAATGGTATTAAAAAGTAATATCTTAAATAGGTAAGGTGTTTTAATGTAGCATCGAAGCATAGTAGAGAGTTCCATACCCATCATAAAACCTCATTCAAAAAGAAAGGCTTTATGGAAAAAAGTGACTGGTTGTAGACAGCCTTGCTACATTGCAATCACAAGGTGGACATAGTTAACACATTAGTGAAGTTGTTTCTGGACTAAAAGAATAGGGTGGACACAATGTGGAATGGCACCGATTTTATACGGGAGTGGGCACAGGAAGGGTGCCTCCTTCCGCGCGAAGCGCGGCGGAGACACTGGTAATATGCGGTTTTCAAGAAATGAAATATTCAATGGAAAAGTGATGTTCCCAAGATAGTAAATTGGCTGTGTATTTTGGAAATAAAAGTTATGTTTTGAAGGAGCAAGAATGTCCTTAAAATTTTTGATCCCCCCCTAATACGGTTTAAAATGTTTGATCCCCCCTTTTTGGGACCTATTTTTTTTTTTATCCACCCTCCTATTTTCCAACCCCCCATTCCCACCAGAGTATTTATGAACACTCCATTATCTGATCTGTCTCATTTTGGTAAACTAATGTACGATATATTCGAAGATAGTAAAAGCAAGTTTGCATGTTTTTAACGACCTGTTCACAGATAAAGCACTTCGCGGTGGGGAAAAAAGTTTAAAACTTTCCGTCTGCATTTGTGAAACAGGCACCTACTACACACACTCTCGACGATCTCGATACCGGGCATGCCACTAAAGGAAAATACATTCCACGTTTCCTTATTAAATAATAATTCATTATCAGCTCATACCTGGAAGAACTTCAGGTTTTCAACTAAGGGATTTCCCCTGCTTACTTACACTGTAAAAAATTTAGCCCAAAAATTTGCCAACAAACAAAATACAAAACTACAGTATACTCTGAAATTAATGAAGAACCTTCAAAATTTAAATAGGCCTATTATAGGGAATATTCTTTTTGCATGTGTTAATATATTTGAAAAGTTAAAGCATGTGACTGAATTGAAAACCTTTGGTTCTAAAATAGTTTGGTGGCAAAATAAACAAGCGGCATTTTTCTGTTCTACCAGGACCATCTGAAGGGTGCTTTGTTATAGGGTTTCATATAGAGCCCAGGGTGGGGGGGTACTCAACACAAATGACCATACAGGGACGTGCCACAGACATCGGTCTCATTTTCAGCCTTCTGGCTATAGCAATGACCCCTTTTTCATGCCAATTTGGTATAGAAAGGTCGTTTTTTCAAAATGTTCTAAAATTTGTTGGAAAATAGTCAAATTTTCTTATTCGAAAAGCCAAAATTTTCTAAAAATGTTTGAAAAGTTAGTCAAATTTCTAAATCTGAGCCCAAGATTCAAAAAGTTGCTTCTTAAATTGCCAAAAAATTGAGGAAGGAAAAATGGCAAAATTTGTGTTAAATTTGGTCCAAATTGGCCATCTCTGGTAAAGCTCTGGGTCCCTTTTTGGCAAAAATTGGTATAAGATATGGGTCCTACTTCCAGACTGTCGGAGGCACGTCCCTACCCAAACCAAACTTGGGTACCCCCCCCCCCCCCCCGCGATATAGAGTTCTACAAAGAACCGTTTCTTGAACAAAACCTTTTTGGTTCTATAAAGAAACACTTAACGAATGAGGTTCTTTATAGCACAAAAAAAAAGTTCTGTAGGAACCCTTAAAAATTGTTATTAAGCCGATTTGAGGACGGGCGAAGGTTCTTGGTATAACAAGAAAAAATGATTTTTTGTGGGGGGGGGCATGAAATTATTGTGGAAAGAAGGGTTTAGTTATCACCAGCCCACCCTGTCACCGCCTTCATAATTATAGTTGATGCGTTTGTTGAATTCGCTGTTGCTTTTAGGGTGGCATGTCCTACCCGGCCTGAAACAGCAAGGTCACTTTGAGGGCATTCCGAGGTCAACGGGAGTTTCCCGATGCGATCCAGTGGTGTGGACGTGTGTTTACGCTAGTACATGGATACTCAAAGCATTCTCGGCTGTTTCATGACATATAATAAAAATAAAAATCAGTTTTCAAGTGCTGCACATTAACAATCATCACCTTTCATCAGGAGATTGATAATGAATGTGGCACGCTAAGACTTTCTGGCGGCCTACGGAGCTATGCAAACACAGCGTGAATTACGCAGGCTTGTCGGACTAGTGTTTTTGGCCCGGATAGTTGTTGTTGACATTGCACACAATCGCCAACAAGGACTAGTAAAACAGTGCCTAGACATTGGGCTCCAGGAATCACCCCATGCGATTTTACCACCAGTTGCAGTTAAAGAGGTGTGCACAGCAATATTTCTCCCCGTATTTCTCCACCTGTTGTAAAGGATTGTGCTTATAAGTTATAATATTTTCTGAATTTAATTTTCATCACACACTTTGAACATGATGGGTGATGGTAATGATGGTGGCCCACCATGTGATCAAGTCTCAAGTAGATTTTCTGTTTCGTGATCATTGATATGAGAGTTGTTGCGTTTCATTGCCAGGCAGTGTGCAACTTCCTTCGAAGTTTTGTATAGCGGTTTGACCATTTATCATAAAGGGATGATTTTTGATATTTAGCATGGTAAAAATGGCTATAAAAGCCAATATTTGTGTAGCAGTTGCTTCAAAATGGGTAGAATGTTGCTATGCTAAACAGGGAAATTGCACACTGTGCCAGGGTTGAACTA